>CAEFZX010026018.1:0-51410 GCA_903066825.1 Alfaro cultratus
CTCCTTTACCTTCTTCTTTAGGCTGAAGAAGCTGATCGGAGTGAAGTGAAGGCTGCAAACTTTGCTGTGCGGCGTTACCTTTAACTGGTAGCGACCAATATTTACAAGCCACCGTCTAATTAATTCAGGATGGTTTGGAAATCTATGAAAACTTAAAATCCCATTATATTAGGAAGACAACAAAGTGCATAGTATTGTTTTGTCTGAAATACGATCCTGTCTTTCCTTGCGGTCATGGTAACTGATATCGGATTAAAATGAGCCGCTTTAGCGCAGGCGGATCAGAGCCTTATGTGCAAAGAGCCCATAGACTCTACAGTAGAGGCTGCAGTTACGTTATGCATCCATTAGATGGAGCTGCGCTAAAGGGAATGCCAACAAAACAGTCAGCTGACAATTCTCTCGCTGCTGCTCTATTCCCGTGTTCTACTGCGTGACTGATCGCCTTGAGTTTAAACTCTGAGTCGTAAGCGCATCTCTTAATAGCAGCCATTTTGGGGTCTTTACACAAACACACAAATGGAAATGAAATGGCACGCTTTCCCGCAGTCATATAGCCCACTTCTACGGTGGAAAATGAAGTCGGCGGCTGCTTACCGTAGTTGGGAGACCTTTTGTGGCTCAATATCGGTCCATATATAAGGCGCACCGGATTATAAGGCGCACTGTCGGCTTTTGAGAAAATTTAAGGTTTTTAGGTGCGCCTTATAGTGCGGAAAATACTGTAGTTCAAATATTTAAGTTCTAATTGAGAGTATATCCTATGAACATCAGTATCTAACGAGTTCAGGTCTGTACATACATTGTCTGTAAGGACAGAGAAATAAACATTCTCTGCATCAGGGTTGCAAAAAAAAGTTCTTCTTATGGTCCTAGTTTCAAAGTTCTTGCAGATTGTTCTTTGTCATCGTCTGGGCAGAACCTTTTTCTTGTATGGGTTCTGAATTCAAGAAAACCGCTGCCGTATGAAGACTTCTGATAAATAAATGCTTGTTTGTTGCTAAGTTCTGTAATAGAGAACATTGCTCTTTTTCCTGGCACTTCAAGCAAAGGCTTGCGACTACTCATACGACAGTATGACCAGATTGTAGGCGGTTTCTGGGTTGGGTGTAAGCACCAAACAGTCACAGCCTCAAGATAACAGACAGCTGTAGAAGAGATGTGATGTTCCATTAACAAAGATGGAGTCCTGATGTTCATGTCTGTGTAACTTGGGCTTTTTCCACCCACAAGAACATTGGAGCAGATTAAACAAACCAGTCAGCAAAACTTCCTGACTGCAGTCTTTCCTGCCAGGAAGTCTCAAATCATTGAACAGATTTCAATAACCCACAGGACCCCAACAAACTGATGCCAAGGTCTCAGTATCAGATGCCACACACTCCCTCAGAGGCACTTAGTTGTTTGCTCAACAAACTAAAGCCGTTCCTCTGGTTGTTCCCTGTATTCAGATTTACCAATTTATTCACATCTCTGTAACAAAAAATCTGTAAGCTGTAACAAGTTTGCTATACCCGACTTTGGGGGAACAGCTGCTCCACTTTCTCAGTGGTTCGGGAGCCTTATGACCCTCTTTATGAATGATGCCATACAAATTTGCCTCGCTTTCCAGAAAAATCCACATTTGTCTCATCAGTTCACAAAAAATATTTTCCAAAATCATAATGTCATAATGGTGCTTTTTGGGAAATGTGAAAAGATTCTTTGTGTTGTTTTATTGGTCTGCTGTGGTGGTGACTATAAGACACTCGTATGGAGGGTAGTGTTTTGTGTCCAGTCTGTGAATACTGGCATTAACCACAAAGGAGCAGTGGCAGAACCAGGAAATGTTCATAGGTGTGTCCAGGACAGTTGTTCACTCAGGGGTGGCCAACAACAGATCATCAGATGCCCCTTTGGAGCACAAAGTTCATATATTCAAAATAATTAAAAATATTTTCTTGATCCAGACATTCAGAGCTGGACCAAATCCATTTCCAAGTCACCAGATACGTATAACAGTCAGCTGGGATTTATGGAGGTTTACGGTTAGGATCATGAGCCCGCCTGACCCAAAAAATGTTTTTGGCTCTGATGCAGTTCGAGTCTGAATCATCCATCCATTTTCTAACACCCTTGTCCCTAGTGGGGTCAGGAGAGGTGCTGATGCTTATCTCCAGCGAACGTTTCGGGCGAGAGGCGGGGTTCACCCTGGACAGATTGCCAGTCTGTCGCAGAAGTCTGAATCAAATCAGCCAAAAAAATTAAGTAAGAACTCCATATCTGTGTCACATGTGGGCCGAAAACGGTACTTCTGCAGCACACGTGGACCACCTCTGGCCCAGATACATTCCAGATAGTGGTGCGCTAAGCTTTGTGTGCAAAGGTTGTTTGGCTTTACATATGACTGGTTGAGCCTAAGTTTTGTGTATCTGATGCCCCTAGTCTAACCAAAGCTCTCTCTGCGAACAAAATGACACAATTTTCATCACCGATTTTGGCACTTTGGATGAAGTTGGGGCCTTCACACAAAGCAAGAATTAGCCAGCATGATGATAGTCTACTTCAGGGGTGGGCAACTCCAGGCCTCGAGGTCCGGTCTCCTGCAACTTTTAGATGTGTCTCCACTTCAACACACCTGAGTCAAATAATTAAGTCATTAGCAGGACTCTGGCAAACTTGACCGCACTGAGGAGGTAATTCAGCTGCTGGATTCAGCTGTGTTAGAACAGAGAGACATCTAAAAGTTGCAGGACACCGGCCCTCGAGGACCAGGATTGCCCACCCCTGGTCTACTTCATATTTACTGGGTAACAGTATCTTCTAATGGAGGAAAGTGTCCGTTATATTTCTGTACTAAAAGTCCTACATGCCTGGTTGTGCAGCTGACTTATAGCTGCATTTTACTACAGCATTCTTGAAAGTGTCTCAGCTCAGGTGAAGCTTCAGAGCTGTCACACTTCATTCTTATCATCTGTGTTTTTGGCTCCAAATGAGAGCAGAGCAGGACACTGGATGACTGTTCAAAAACACAGAAAACTCACTTTGAATAAATCTGCCCAGATCCCGCTCCTCCATCTGCACAGCTCATTAATCCAGGCTCAGCAGAAACCAAAAACCCGGACACTGTTCTGAACTGGACCGGGATGAAGGAGTTTACACACTGAAAGCTTTTTGGAGGACAGGTTCTCCCAGGTTTAGAGCCACGGGAGCAGAAACACATTCTTTCTGAAGTAAAGTTTTACATCTGGGCAGAAATGAACATGAGTATTTACAGACATTATCAAACTGCCTCCTCACCTGCTGGGTTTGGGTGCTGTCCGTCACAAAGTTCCAGATGATGGTGCTGGTGGCCAGGTCAGTGTTTGGGTTTCCGACATACGAGGCTATTAGCTGCACCAGTTTACCTTTGACTACTTCCATGTTGGTTTGAGACATTTCGATGTTGGCCCATATGCCTGGGTGAAGGAAACAAAGATTTTCCTCATTAGGTTTTATGATATTTATGTCATAAACAGCTAATAAACACAGTGAAAACATATGTTAATTTGACCATTTCTAGATCTAATGATACATCAGCTAAAGTTAAGCTAAACTTATTAAACTTATTAACCAATTAATAAGATTATCACTACACTGTATTGATATTAAGTCCAGCAGGAAGGGCTGAGTTTTCCCACATGTACATGTTAGAAGTATTTTTGTTTTAGCTGCAGATGCATCTATTGCTACAAATAATCACTAAATAATTAACGCTGTTGCATTTTAGGCGATCTTTTTTTTTTTTTATTTAGGAAAGGAATTTTTAAATGTATTTGCATATTTTAATGTATTTCTAAAATTTATGAAATAAACTTAAGTGGTTAATTGAAAAATCTGCAGAAAGTGCCAATTTTTTTTACCTGACTGATCTACTGAATAATCAGTAGATTAATTGATTACTAAAATAATTATCAGTTGCAGCCCTGGAATCTAATCCTGAAATTCCCCAACTCATCAGTTACTTAACAGTCTGCTGTATGTATTCCTGCTTAAAAAGAAAAAAATGGATTAGCTATTAGTTTCCCCCCATAAAGCTAATCCAAATCTATACCAACACTGTTTAACCAGGTCAAACTGTAGGTGAAACAAATAAAGAACAATGAAGAAAAGGTCACTGATGGGCTGAAATGCAGTGTACATCTACAGCCAGACAGGGGCAGCAGAGAGCCAAGACTGACAAAAACATTAAAGTCCATGTCTACACAGAAGCTCTCGCCATGTCCATAACTGTTTATAAACCACAGATTCAGAAAGAGAATAACTGACTGTGCTGCAGACGGAGACTGCTGCTGACTCTGGTGTCTGTTTACTGTAATTAAAAGATTTCTCTGCATCCGTTATGAGAAATAATGGAGTTCAAACTGTGTTATTTGGCCTCTTTCACTTCACTGCCTCTTCCTGCAGCCATGACTGAGACAAGACACAAGAAAGCAAACAGGAAGAGTATTTCAATACACTGGAGTACGTTATCATTGTATTTTTTTTTTAGCATCACTTTTTTTCCCCAGCCTTCTCTCCTCCAGAAGTGAAAGTCTCTGCCCTCCTGAACCTGAGCTATTCTGGAATATTCAAGCCACTGACATCTCTCTGAGTGTGGAAACATGGCAGCCGGACACACATAAAAACTAACGATGGGATCCCACTGTATGTGACTGACATGCAAATTTATAATGCTAAAAAGGCCAAAAACGTCAGCTGTCATTAACAAAACTTCCTCTATGTGGAAGAAGTGATGAAATCAAATGTAACTATAACGTTCAGTTCAAAAGTGTTTTCCTGCGAGAGCCTGAGCTGAAGCTTTTTACTACGTCTCCACAGACTAGACACTACAAAGAACATGAGTGGTCCACTAATGTCGCAGCATATGATTTGTGGGTGTTGCAGATTCCAGTATTAGGACGGTTGCCTCATGCAGGCTGCCTTCTGGAGGTCACAGACTTACATTATCATCTAGAGGGATGTTGAAAATTAGACCCAGAAGATGTCAAACTGTTGTGTCTTCAACCAAACAAAACTGGGTCAACGTTTGAGTGGAAATCATACAATAGGTAAAGCGATCTATTAGAGCCATGTTAATAAGCTGAATGTTGGTCTCAGTCATCCTGGATATTTGGTGCAAGAAAATAAAGATCTGACAGAAAATCCAAATGTACCAAACATGGTGCGTGGTTTGATGGTGCTGTTAAAATTATGTTTCACAAGGACTCTGGTAGCAGGATGTGAACTTCTTAACTTACTCTGTACCTACGTTTAAATCATATAAAGTTTATTAATATAGCATAATTAAAAACAATTTTCCATCCAGCAACGTGTGATGCAAAGAGGAATGTCTAAAACTATAATAATATAGAAACAATGACAATAGAACATCAGTACAAATTAAAAAAGCTAGAATTTATAGATGCGCTGCTTAACCTCAGATCAACTGGAACATATATTTTTTTAGTATGCTACAATACTACATATTTATCTGCATTTCCAAACAACCGTTATCAATATCACATAGCAAGATGGAGATGTTTTCTTTTTTTTTCTTCCATGTAGTAATCATTCTGGCTATCTCAATATCGAAGCAGTTATTTTTGTTTTATCAAAGTTTTTATTCCAATGCTTGGAATGAAAACTTTTTTGGACACACAGATGTTCCAAATCCTTCTGTTTCTCTGTTTTAAAACTAAACTCAAAATCCTCTCGTTTTCAGACCTTCTCAGTTGAAGTTAGAGCTACATGAACGTCCAATGCAACAAGATCTGTTCTCAGAAGAGCAAAGGTATCAATTTCTTTGTTGCCATAGCAGCACGGGGAGAAGGTAAGTGACACTGATGAAAGGGAAATTGTGTAGGCATCTCTTCCTCTGGAGTATAGCATCAATTACGTCTAATTAAGCCGCAGAAGACAAAGTAAAACAGGAAGTTGACTCTTAGAAGAAGATAACGAGTGACGGAACAGGTGGGAGGAGAAATGGAGGAGGAAGGTAGCAAAAACATAAATATGAAGAAATCTTTCTGTCCAAAACTATTTAGGGCCTGAGGAGATATGCAGAATAACAAGAGACTCCGTTCCTGCAGGGATGGATAGTAACATCAACCTCAGATGATACAATAATTCTTATTGTAATATGAAGGGACCCTGAAATAGAAGCCTGATGATTGGTTGAAGCAAGTGTCTGCTGAGGTGCTACAAAGACCCTTATAGTAAAGGATAAATATTTGATGATCTGGGTCATGTTAAAAGGACATGTTGCTCAAAGTTGGACTCTGAGCTTTGCTTTCTCAGAACCACACCCCAATGCAACAGTTGCGTCGCTCATGATGCATCAGCATTAACAACATGCAGCAAACTTTATGCTGTTGTCATAAGGGACAGACTGGGTCAGCAATAATACTCAGGCAGCCTCTGGGGCTTCAGCAAACTGGTTCTACAGGGCACATTAAGGTGTGCCAAGAAAATACTGCTCACACCATAACTTCAGCACCACTAACCTGAAACAAGCACCAAATAATTTTGACCCTACTATCAAAAGACTCATGGGACCAGGCAATATTTTTCTAATCTGTTATTGACCAGTTTGTAGCCTTGGTTTTCTGCTCTTAGCTGATAAAATTAGGTCTTTGTGATTGCTTCAAAGTTTCACCTGTAATACATTCAGAAATGGTTGGTTGTAACAAAGGGCCACTCCAGACTGTCATCCGTCTTCTGACTCAGAATTTTAAATGTCGTTAATGGTCTAAAAGGCATAAAATCGTTGGTAAATAGAGTTGCTTACCAGATGTAAACCATGTTGACTCCTCTGGTCCCAGAACCAGAACAAAGCTGGTTTCCTGTTAAACCGGAACGATTTTGTTGCGATCCATTTGCTTGTTCACACCAGAAATCACAGTTTCTGAAACAGGCCCTTTTTGAAACCAGGTCTCAGAGTTTAAGTTTTTGGGAACATCATCACCCCACTGTGGTTTGAATTACTCCACAGGTGTGAAAACACACATGTGTACAATTCATGGCTGCAGTGAGAGGTTTAGATTAAGGGTCAACGTTTTGACGACATTCTAAAACCGCAGCACCATATAGTGGCCTGGCATGACAACTACAACTCGTCTAAACAGTGACACAGTGACGTATAAAGTGGAACTTTACCCGAATCAACATCTGAAAATGCCGACTGTTTCCAGACAACAGTGTTGTGTAAACAAAGCTTAAATAAAGGATGGCTCCTAAAGTCTTTTCCAGAAGAACTGTGTTTCTTCATTCGTTTTTTTATGTATATAGTATTTGTTTCTGTTAGTTTGAACAATAAAAATGTGGAAAAAAATGCTGATTTACAAATAAACTTTCTAGAGCTACATTTTACTCCCCCTGCTCACACTGAGAAATATAAACTGAAGCACAGAGGACTTCCCCAGAGTCAGCACACAGGCGTCAACATTTAATCGGGAGTTAAGAGCTCCACAGCCTCAGCGTCTCATCTGGGTGGATGACTCTTTGTGATTTAGACTGATCGTCTTGTCATAGTTTTTCTACAAAAACCTTGCCAAGTTCTGCTTTAAGAAGATTTCTTGTCAGAAATCCTCTCTGATGCCAGTGGGAGTGCAGCACCCCCCGTCAAGCTGCCCTGCAGAGGGGAAAACGTGAATGAATAAATGTTGAGATGGTAAATGGAGGGAGAAGTAGAGAAATCAACAAGGCCACCGAGATCACGTTCATAACATTCACACTCGGTTCTTAATTTGGCGAGTGGAGCTTAATCCTGTCCGCTGTGGCAGGTCTGAGATCTGCTGGGCAGCCTGTGCAGTGATTGGCCTTAAATATTCCAGGATGATTGATGGCAGGACAGATGGGAGCACGCTCAGTGTGGACGGTAATGAGGTCAGGAGGAGTCTCGTCTGAGATAATGGGGAAAGTTTTTAAATTAGATCTAACAAAATGTGTCATGGACTGCTGGACGAGGTTTCTTTGGACAAACTGTGGACCCGAGGAACATCTGGGATGTGCCGATTTCAGATGTGGGAGAGATGTATGTATGTATACCTCTTTAAAATGTGCGTGTGTGCTGCTGTTTAGACATCTTTTTGATTCAAACCATATAGAACATTAATAAAACAAACTAATCAAACAAAGTTTGATAAAGCAGACTAAACAGGTGCAAATGCTCCCTTAGTACTTTTCATAGAATCCAGGCTGAAATTGTTGGGGAATCCAACCTCTAATTTTTTGCTAAGTATTCTATACATGGCTAAAATCTTTAAAACTACTATAAAAAATCTAAATCAATCATTTTTGACTGTTAAATATTTTCTACTGTAAAATATAGACAATGAGTAGATGATCCAACACTCGTTGGATGACGGAAAGTAGTTAGGGATTCTGGGAGTATTACCCAGATGTCACCATATCACATCGGTCAGGTCATCTTGGGTGATGACAAGGTCAAAGTTCGTGCTTGTTTTTATGCAGACAGTTTGGTATGTGTGACTTTCTTCATGCGGTTATCTCATAATTACAGGATACACTTAATTTGGCAGATTTTAATTTGCTGTCGGTTACTGTTGTCTTTCATGCTGCAGTGAAGGGTGGAGTAGGTCTGCTGCTTCCTGTGTCTTATCAGCAGGTTGGAGTAAACTACTCCATCAAAGCAGCAACTAAAACAGAAAAAAATAAAAACATGGGATAGGAGACATGCTTTGCTTGTCAAGGAGTATGATTCTTTTTAAGCTGGACTGTGAGATGATCTACTTTTGACATATATATAATATATTTTACAATAATAACAATACAACACCTTGGAGCAGAAGCAAAAAGAGTAAGGAGATGAGAAGTTGGAGATACGATGGGAACAGATGATAGAATCTGGATGATGAGTGGAGAGGGACTGGGTGGGGAACCAGTGCCATGCTCTTCTGCAGATAACCAACTGCAACGCCTCCTGGGACAATTTATGTCTATTAATCCAGATCAGGGCTTAGATTGGTGGGAATAAAAAAAATAAAAGAAATCAGCACCAGTCCTGAGAATCACAAAAGACTTGTTACTGTGTTTTTCCCGTTTACAGGTTGAATGGCTAATGTCGATGCTTTTGATGCTTTTTGAGCTATACACCTGCCTCGGCTTGTACAACAGCATCCTGTTCAGTGGAACATCAGGGGAATTTTCTGCGTTGGACGAGAAGGAAACACAACTGTCAGTACGGTCATGCATGTCAGCTCTCAAGGTCTTTGGCTCATTGCTATGCACTGGTATCACCGGGGACGAAGTGCCATTCAGACTCTGTTTTCTGACAGAGATTTCATTCGGAATATTCTTTGGGTGGACTAGGATTATGTTTTTATTTTATTAGAGAACACAGAATATTAAAGTTTGAGAGGAGATGCTTTAGTGAGCCAAATGAAACAGTGAAGGATACAAAAGGTAAGTTCAGCAACAAAAATGGAAAACCTCTGACAGTTGCCTAACAGTTGTTTCCGTCCATATAATCTACGATTGGGAGTTTCCTTGTGTTATTTTGGTAGCTTATATATACATAAGTCAGTCTTCATCTGCTAACTGCATACGACACATTAGCTCAGATTCTGCCAGTACCCAAACAAAGTGATCCCTAGAGAATTTGACCGTTTTTCTGCCCTGCCATTTTCCTGTCTTTCTGAGAATGTGAACTTTTCTACCGGTAACAATAGAATGTAGTCAAACTTTTATTCGACTCCACTCTAATCAGCAGCAGAACAGGATTAGCTACCCACTGCAATGACCTTGCATAATAATGTTGTATAATCAATGTTGAATTAGCTTCAGTTCAGTTCCATGCATTTTTTTTTGTGTGTGTCAGAAAAGAATGAACTAATTGTAGCCACAATGAAGCTCTTAGGGATTTCCATCCTTTGTGAAGTCGCAGCTCAAAGCGGTATGACCCCTTACACTTAAATGTGGGAGCAGTCAGCCGCCAGAGTGTGTGTCAGATGTCACTTCCTGTCTGAGCCGGACTGCTGGGCCTTACTGTAGCACTGTCTCCCAGCACAAACAGGCTAATCTTGGAATAAAGCGCTATCAGGACGCCCAGCTTTTTCCTGCCTGTCATCATCCACACAATGCAGAGGAAGTGAGTGAGTGGGGGGAGGAAGGGTTGTATATGTTTGTGTGTTTTCATGTGTGCTGTGTGAAAACCAATGCACAAGAAGATGATATCCATAATAATACACATCTGTGATTGTCTACTTGGATGATTTGGTAGAACTAAACCAATGCTGTATGCATTTTTGAAAATGTACGGGGATGCTACTTTCTTTTTCTCAAAACTGGAAATGCATGAATTATCACAGTCAGTACCAACATGATATCACACACCATTGTAAGCAAGTAGCAGAATGTGTATTAACCAGTAGACTTTGTAGCTCTCAGCTTGTTCCCTACATTTGCTTCAAAGCAGCAACAAGGTCTCATGGGACAAGAACACACAACAATGTTTCTCCTGTAAGATGTAAGAAGAGAATCCAGTTGGTTTATCAGTCTAAGCCAGAGGCATCAAACTCGTTTTCATTTTGGGCCAAATCAAAATCATGAATGTCCTCAAATGATCAGTTGTGCAGGATTGTACGGGGAAAAAACAACAACAACCAGTTAACAAATTAAAATATCAGAAGAGCAATGCCACACGGAGTGGTGATTGACAGCGCAAAGACCCGCCTCCTGGTTCTGATTGGTAGCACCGGGAGAAGGCAGAGGAGTTCTTTTTTTTCACAGATTATTTGTTACTGTCATGAAATAGTGACAACTTCAACAAATATGAAGAAAGATATGTTCTTAATAAAATTAGATGCTGATGCTTTAAAAAAACAGCAAAAAAACCCAAAAACATTTACAGCAGGTAACAATAGAAATTGTTCAACAGCAGAGATGTGCCGATACCAGCTAACATGTTGCTTAAGTGATAAAAATCATGCAAATAACGGTAAATACTACTAATACCAAAGAGAACAATGTTTTCAAAAACCCCTCTGCATCACCCTCCATTCCTTGTCTGCTTTAAAATCAATCTCATTGAGAATTATTGGTAAAAAAAAAAAAAAAGGAGGTGACTAAGTTTTTCAAGAATGAAGGGGGATGAACATTTTTATGGCTTTCATGAAAATATTTCTCTTTCATTCAGAAGGTAGATGCGACATTGAAAAGCCAAATATTCAACATCTTCCCTCACACATTACAACATACTAACTAACAGCGTCTGGAGGTTTTATGGGATTGCATGTACTATTTCTACTTTGAGGCCTTGGGAGCAGAAGAGCTTATGGTGACATTGCTGTAATTATCCTAGAAGAGCGATCGCATGGCATCGATAAGGCCAGAGTTTGAGCTGCTCTATGCATTTAATAGGAACTTCAAGTTCATCCAAGTGGCAGATTTTCAGTCGTTTCTGCTTCGCAGCTGTTCCCATCAGGTCACTGTTAGATAGGCGGCAGCACCAATTAACGTAAGCTGCCTCTGTTCGCGCTGAAGGTTCTGCTGCTATCAGAATCCGCTGAATCACAGTGTCTGTATGAGACCATGGGGAAAAAGGATGACGATTATGATCGTGTCTATCAAAAATTTGTCTTTTCCGCAAATGAGAATGAATCTTTTACTGCTCTAAGAATGAGAAGAAGGAAAGACATTTTGTCCTATAGCAGCGGTGTTTAAAGCCAGGCCTGGAGGGACAGCGTCCTGCTTTGTTTCACCCCCCCAGAGTTTGACCTGAGGCCCCTCTTTCTGTCACCAATTACAGTGTTTTGGTACAGATTTGGTGGGGCTGAGATTCAAAGCATTCAATATTAATTGGTTATCATTTGCTGGGATGTATCAAACTGAGCTCCAACACAAAGAAAATATTCACCTTGTAGCATCAGACTGCAACAATCAATCTTTGAAGATTGTTCTCTGCATGTTTTCAAAGTGAACCTGCCAATCCTTTTTTATCTCAAACAACATATTTTAGTTTATCTAGGCTGTCGAATCAAACTTACTAGTGTTTTCTTTTTCAATAAACAAATCTAAAAATGTTACATCCGTGGTCTGTGTTAAAACTCAAATTTAGTAGGAGCTCCCTGTTGGGATTGGGATCTGAACCTGAACGCCGTTGTCATATTGGATCATGCTGACTTGGTTCATAGTGAGCCTGGTTCTGGCTCTGCAGGAAGTTTCTTCTTGTTAAACATTAGTTATTTTTTTCCGCTGTGTCCACATGCTTGCTGAGGAGGAACTCAATTACTATTGACATTGATTCAATGTCTATATGAATCGATTGTATTGATGTAAACCAGGTTGATTTGAAGATACATTTTATTATGACTGAATTTAAATTGCTTTTCTTCCATCGTAAGAATCGGTGCAATGTAGACAAACTTAGAAATTATGGTTAAATGGCTCAACTTACCCTAAAGCTACCAACTCAATTTTATTAATGCCCACACCTTAGATGCTTCACTTTTATATTTGATTTATGACCTCATGTTGAAGTTAATGCAGAGCACACACTATATATAAATACAAAAAAATTCAAAACTATCTATTGTGGTCTAAATTAAATTTGTGATAGACTAAATTCATTTTTAAAAGTGAAATCCAGTTTTTAAGAAATACAATTCAAACCAGTTTACCCAGTATGTCTGGGTAAACTGTTGCTCAGGAATACGGCCATGGATGAATTTCATGAAACTATTGCTGACATGACTTTTGATGTAAACAAACTTAATCACATGGGATTTTAAACAAATTCCTTATTTAAACTTAATCAAACACAGCAATGGCGAAATTGTGTATTTTCGACATCAGAGGAATGCGGACAAAAATTTGCGCAAGTTTGTAACGGAAACGCGCTATAGTGTCACACAACTGAAGTCTGCGTAGCTGCAGTTCACTGAATAACAAGCAGTCAGAATACAGAATGGGATTAAGTATTCAGGATGCATCCTAAAACACATTTGCAGCTGTCGAGGGAGATGGCAAGAGTCCGATATTAAAGATGCGTATCGTAGGTAGGTTTGAAGGCATATTCAAAGATATGAAGACACACATACACACACACCCAAACCTGTGACCCTCCTAGCTTCATACTATCGCTGTTATGCCAATTAAGCAGCTGCTTCCCTCTTCCTCTCGGCCTATCTGGCTCAGCGTATCCATCTGATGAGCGGCTGGTAGTTTAGCAGCTCCAGGACATGCATGACACGTTCGCTCGTCTGCAGCCCCGCTGCTGTGTCCCTGCTTTAATCATCCTGCACAGGACGGAGCACACACCTATCAGAAATCAAGCTCTGCCTCGGTTCCTGGCCCTGACCGCTCTGTGTGTATAAGAAACCTTGGACATGCGTTTTCTCTACCTTTGTAAGGACCAGATGTATTTAATGTTGGATTCAGAGAAACGCCCCCAATAATTCCTAAACTGCTTGATTTGTTTGGGTGGAATAAAAGGAGAAGGAGGGATGTTGAGTTGCAGAATGATGGGGAAGATTTATTTTTTTCCTTATAGGTCCCTAGTGTGAGTATCTAGCAATACTAGGAAATTATAATTTGGAACATTTTCTCTTGAGCCAGGTCTGACTGTATGTGTAATTTCCGTACAGAGTGTTGAGCAACTTTAAAGCAGATTAGTGACCTGAGCCGCTGTGCCTGCCTTTTCTTCCTCTCCTCCCACTTTTCTCTCGTCTATTATTCATGATGCTCTTTGGTTTGTTGTGTGTGTAAATGTGCTGCTAATGTTGCGCCTAATAGATGCAGCATCTGAGCAAAACAAAACTTTACTGGCTTTACGAGGTGCATTGCAGACCCTTATTTTTCCAAACTGGGATCATAAACACGGCCATGCATGTCACTCATTTCTCATCTCAGCTCACGGTAATGAGTGACGGCAGCCTGATCTCGGTAGTTATTTGTTCTAAATATTCATATAGGAAAACCTTTACTCGTGTAAGAGCTGTAAAGTTGTGGGACTAAATAATTCAGAACTGAATGTGACAGAAATGAAAGGAGAATTACTGTAGTACCGTTGATATTATGAATGGTAGCCATTCATGCTTTTAATAATTTATAAGTCACTTTGTCCTTTAATTATTAAATGCTAATTGTTAAATCTCACATTCTTACAGTATAACAACATTTTATGTTAGCTTACTTCATATCAGGCTGTCATATTGTTGTTGAGGTTCAACTCTCAATAGCACGGCTTCCATTTATTAATGCATTTTTTCTGCACAGCTCTCTTAGGGTCACAACATTTCAGTAAGGCTGAGCTCAGGACTTTGACTAGGCCATTGAAAGACATTGTTTCTTTGGTAATACTTTATTTTATTTGAAGTGGAGTGCGTAAGGCTGACATGACATAACAACTGTTATGAACACGAAGGAGTCTTTATGAATGCTTATGACTGTTGCTATGAAGTGTCATTCCGTTAATATTGACTCTTTGAATGCATTTAAAGTGTCACGATTCACACTATGAATTAAAAGCGTCATTCTTTGCAGGTATAACGACCAGACATCTCAACTCAGATCTCATCCGTCCAACAGATACTGTTCCTGAATCAAACATTTAAATTGCTTCGTGAAGCCTGTAGAGAATGGGAAGTGTTTCTCTCTTTTGACTCACATTAGGCTGAAATTGCTGTTATATCTCCTTCTAGGAAGATATAAATGTCTTCCTCTTGTGAGTAATCTGTCTCACTACAAAATGATGAACTCCAATGAATTTAAAACTCCACTCTTAAATCTTCAGAGATTGATGGGCAGCGACACACGTAAAACACACACACCTCTTGTGCTTCAGAGCAGCTACCTAAACGTCTGACAGTCACACTGGCTGATGCCAGCAACTCTTCCATTTTGACTTCATCTCTGTGTCAGAACGCTTGTGCTCTTGTAGATGTGAATTCAGATTTTATTAATTCTAGAATGTGTGAAGTAGATTTTTCTTTAAAGAGAAAATGTTTAATTTGCATCTTTATGCATCACATAAATGTAACGTTATTCTATCACAATCAAGATGTTTTTCCGTGCGACTGCAGAGGGGGTGCAAACTATTTAAACAACAGGTGTCTGCTGAACTTTCCCAGGCAGGTTGTCTGGGAACTTGCTGTTTTTCCCATGGCCTTCCCAGCACAGAGATAGAGTGTTTAGTTTTCGCATCCCATAGACATGATAGTGAATGAGCATACAGAGCTGAACTGTTTCGTCTGCCTTTTATTTTTCCTTTGTTTTGGTCCTTGAAGATTATGTCTCCGCCTTGGTTAGCTGAAAGAGAGGTGAATATAATAACTATGTAACTCTGAGTTCGTTAGAACGGTTATTTCCTCAATCCATGAACTTTCTGTTCTCCGGCCGTAAGCGCATTAAAGATGATTTTGCTTCCTGACTTTTGTCTGGACCTCAGTCTCTGAATTGTGCACTTCACAAATGTAGTTACATTTAAATGTCAAAAGGTGAAATCAAAGTATATCACAGAGATTAAACATGAGGTTTCTTGAGCCATTATATTCCACAGGGGGACATGCGATCATAGTTGGAGACAAGAGGCAAATCACAAATGATGTGTGAAATCTAACCGACATAGGAGTCATTCAGAAGCGCACAAGTAAAAACGGATCAATTTTAAAGTTATTCCTCAATGGCAACTGGATCAAAAGGTGATCAGAAGGTGATAAAGAGAAGTCTGTTTGGGTGTGGAGTTGGAACCAGCAGCGGAGGGATTCTTTCATAATTGCAATTTTCAGCTGTCATTTATGGCTGCATTTAACAAGTCTTGCTTCTTATGCTGCAAAATATGGATGCACACCTCACATCAACAACGTAAAGGTTGGACAAAATACGACAGTCTGCAAAAGCTTTGAAAACAATCAGATGCATATTTGTTTTGGTTCCACATACGGAAGTGGCAGAATTTGGATTTCTTTTTTTTGTGTGTGAAAAGATTGGAATAGGGCCGTTCAGACTGCATAATTGAAGTGAAAACTGCTATTTTGTGATTAATTATATTAGTAAAAATATAAAAAATAAAAAAAATAGAGGAACAACTAGTACTTGTGATAAAGACCTGAAATCTGTCTGTGTTAGACGACAAGATCGATCTGAAGCATTCAGAGATGACAGATGACAGCCGCTCAGGACACTACTGGGTCAGAGTGAAATAAGCCCCGGGTTACTGCACACCACCTCCCTCTTATTACAGAAAACCACCTGACATGAATAAATGCGAGTGTGTAAAACAGACAGAGAAAACAAGCACGATGTCATTTGGACCTACAAATCTCAATCTAGGAAACAATCTTCGTCCCCAGCAGATTTCTGGCTGTTTAACCAAACGCCAAATGAGAAACATCCCATTAGCCTATGAGCCCAAAAGATGCTTTGTCACTGGTGTCTGACAGTATGCCTGTGCGGCTCAGAGGCTGCTGTTAAAGGACGTGGCTGTCCAGTTGGAGGCTTACAGGCAGGGCTGAATCTCACACTCCCCTGGTAGCAGTTACCGTGTCAGATGTTGATGTTTGTGACAGCGCAAAGGCTGAACAGGTATGGCTCTTCTGTCTAGAAACAACATGGCAGCACAACATACAGTACTCTGGTGAAAACTAAACCTAAGACTTACTGTGAGGCACAGGATTGGAGGGCTCATGATTTGCAACGGTCAAAGGCCAGAAGTATAGAACCAAAACGATACAGGATGTGAGGAATATGATGCGACAAAAAGCAGTGATAAAAGTTAACATAGAAAGACGGCATAACTTTCTTATCTTATATGTCTGTATTGGAGGAATAATGTATCAGTTAATTCTTATGCAACTTCCTAAATACTGTGGATGTATGTAATTCTAAGCTTTCTAGCATACCCATAACCTTACGTGGATCATAAGTTAATTATATAGACTATTTTTGTTGTTGTTGTTGTTTTATAGTCAACCTGCCTGAGATGTTGTGAAGCACTTTGGTCAGCTGAGGTTGTTGTAAATGTGCTATATAAACATTTAACTTTGACTTTTATTTTTGTGCAAATAGTATAGCTGGAAAATTGTTCCATCTGGCATACTGGACATAGTTAACAGTTCTACCATCAAAATCACTTCTAGTAATTGTGAAACTTGCTAGTTTTGAAAAAAATAAAATAAAAAATGTCAGCAAAGCTTTTCTTCCCAATCTAAGGTCAAATAATTTAGCTACATTCATCATTACCAAGTTCCATTTTAACTCTGAGATATTTGTTAGGATTGAAACAAGCCTTTGTGTAACAGTGGGCTGAGGAGCAGAATCTCTGAACCGACATGCGGAAGAGGGATTTTATTTGGGAGATGAAAGCAGCATCTCTGGCTCTGCAGCAGCAGACCCGGTCCATAACGATGCCATTTGGTGCAACGCTCACCACGTTCACAGACCATCTCCTCTCTCAGAATCAGCCGCAAGCAGATGCTAATGTTTGCATACTTAGATGAACAGTTTGAGTATACATACGACACATACACACACCTGTTTTATTAAACACCTAGCAGCCAGGAACAGGAATACTTTCATTCCTATGATCTTGATTGCGCTGAGTTTCTGACAGCTGTCTCTTATTAGGATTTATGGCCTCCGTCTTACGTTGAGAGCTTTATTATGTCTGACACTTCTTTCGAGATCCAACCCTCTGCTGTTGAAAATGGAACTGTGTGTAATTAAAAGCCCGGTCTTGTACACCCTTGGAAAGGTGAAGAAGGATAGCGTGATGATTCTCAGAATCAAAGATAAGGTGGAGGAGGCATTCATCTTGGTTTGACACGAAGGCTGATAATGCGGAGAGTTGTACAGAGACGGCGTACAGGGACTAGGAATGAGGCTGTATTCTGTGCCAGGATGCTAACCGGAGATGTCAACACGGCAATCTGATCTGAAACGCCAACAAGGAGATAAACAAGTGGAAACTTCTTGTCATTTCTGGGATTTTTCCCCCTCCCTGCAACAGCTAAAACAATAAATGAGGGTATGTTCTGGAATACATTATAATCGACGAGCTATAAAAAAAGATGCCAGAGAGCTGATGATGACAAGCTGTAAACTGAGAACTACCCACACGCAGAGGACTGAGAAAGGCCCACATGAGGATTACATGACATTCTCTGAAAGTGAAGTGGCTTTCCCTGAACACAACTAACACTGCCACACTAAGCTCAGAAAGCTAAGTCCGGCCCCATACGGGCTGGAAAACAAAAAAAAAAGACATAATCTTTTTTTTTGTTTTATGTCACAACAAAGTGGACAATTTAAAACACAATCCAACTGACAAAACCTGCTTGTGTTTCTCTAAGCTACTTATTCCACATATTCCTCTTCTCTGAAACTGACACTTGAAAAAGTATTCATACCCTTCTATAGGTAACTTCCCTCCCACTTCTGAAAGATACATTTCCTACTTTGACAAGCATAAACAGTTCCCTTTAGACAAGATCAGAGCTCTTAAGTATACACACGTTGTAGAATTGGGTTAATGGTCATTTTCATGCTTTTTTTTTTTTTTAGAAAGGACCAATTTGAGTAAAAGTTGATCTATCTGACCATGATGCTACGCAAAGATGCCCCAGGCGTCCTTTGATAATGTTCTGTCTGTCCATTTTACAGATTACTGCACATCCTAATTAGCACGTTTAAAATCTCTGAGAAAACATCAGGGGTTGCGGCCATTAAAGTAAACAAAAGAGCAGGAAGTGACAGGCAAAGTTCAGTGTCCCCAGAGGAAGTGCGTTTCTACTGTTTGCTCTTTGATACACCCTCAGTTTATAGTTCTCTAAACTAGCAGAACACCTAAACTGAGTTATTACATGAGTGGATTGGATATTTTCAGAGTACAGATTTAAAACAGAGAAAGAATCCAAAGACAGGCCAGACAGTCCCTGGTGGATTCATGACAAGCTATTCAGATGCACATCAGAGCATCTAAATACCGGATACGAAACAAGAAGGAATGCTCACAGGAAAAGACCAGTTTGGTCAGTGTCAACTCTCTTTTGGCAGAAGACCAGACATAATTAACAAAGAGAAAAATGGAGAAAAGGCTTAGGATGGAAAAAGCTACTCTAAGAAGCCAATACTGGATGGAGGTCGAAGGGTTTATAAAGTAGTTCATTAAGGTTAAGTTCATTTCTGAGAAACTGAATGTCTCATGCTCTGCTCAAATTTTATTGTGATTGTGACTTTGTGTGTGACAGTTTGGAGGTAGGAAGAAGCCCTTTTTCCAAATTTACTGCAATTCTCCTTCCATTATAGAGTCATATGTAAATTAGAATATATGTTTATATGAGGCTTTCCACTATAAGGACACCGCAGCAGGGCTCACTTGCAAGCAGACAGGTTTTCACGGGGAGCGGCATTTGCTTGTTGAGTTCACACCAGAGTTCTTGTGACAGTCTGAGTGAGACGCTGCCCAAATCGAGCAGATTCTTCCCAAGCCACCAAGCTGCCGCCACAACGTCTCCCTGATCCGTCTGAAGTCTACCCGTTCATAAAAACAGTTCAAGTAAGGGGCTGTGTCTGAGCACAGAAAATTAGTTTACTATAAAATATTTTGAATATTGTTCTTTTGACTGTGTTTTGCATTGCTTGATGCTTAAACGTCTTGAGGGCTCTCTCAATTTTCTTGAATCACTTTATTTCCTCTCTTGTCTCCTAGCTTTGCTTAGTTAGTTAATACTTATACTTTTAGCAAAGTATTAGTTTAACATTTAACCGAAAATACATATGCTTTGCTTAAAGTGTTCCAACTGAAGCATTTTCATAAATTCCTATAATTTGGGCAGCAAAGTTGTTGTACAACAGTCAGACACATATATATGGGGGTAAATATTAATATATATGTTTTCATGCTCAAAAAGTCAAAGAAACAAACTAACAGTTTTCTTCTATCCAAACAGTTGCTTGTATCACTGTGGCCAGTTGATTTAGTCACAAACAATTATTGTCATTAGGTATAAAATAACTGTCTGGTCTGAATGGTGTTTTAAGTCAGAGACTGAAAATAATGTTTGTCCTAAGTTCAGAAATGTAGCGTAGATATATTGCAGGAATATTATAGTGTAATAATAGCAGTTGTGACATATAATTATGTGGTGTCATAGAACTGGTATGGTCTTTACAGGGCTGGCTTTGGTTTGACTACAGTTAGCATTTTTGAATACATTGCAGAAAGAAATCCCAGGAGAGAGGAGCCTATATTTATCTTGTAATTATTGTTGTTACAGGAAAGATTGCAATTATCTCTCGATGGGAGCCACCATACGGCTCATGTAAAGTCTGACAGTTCCCAGTTCCACAACAACAGCGACACTAACGGTACAGTAAAACCTCGTCTTTTAACTTTCTACAGCTTATCTGGGACAGGGCGGCAGGTGCATCAGGTAACATGATATTCCTCCCTGTAACCTGCTTCAGCTGGATATTCGCTGCCCAGCGAATCTTCAGTTTGCCCGGGTTTTACGTGTGCGAATGGGCCGAGGTAGCGCCTCCTATCACTTCTCCCGACCTCTGTGATAGACAGTGAGACAGCAACGATTCTGCAAAAACCTCAACGCTCCTGATCATGGCAGTGTTCAAAGGCATAGTTAAAGATAAGGTTCCCTACAGAGACGTGCACATCTGGTGCCGGGGTGGAGGCCTGGCAGCAACAGACGGACTGGGAGGTTTTGTGCATACAGCCACGCACATCTGCAAACTGACATCCACCTGCTGAAACATGCGACATGGGGAACTGTTACGTTGATAGGTAGCAGTAAATGATGGCAAAAATGCCGGCGGTGTAAATCAGACAGTGTGAAAAATATTTTCAGCATATATCCTGCAAAACTCTGTCATCCAAAAAAATGGAGAAAAAAATGGCAGAAAATGTGAATTAAATAAGGAGAACAAGAATGTTTTTGTGAGTAGCATAAAATCTTTACTGCAAGTGAGCAGATTTTGTCACTTTTTCTTCACTCGCAAAGAAAATTAAGATTTTCTTCACAATTTTCTGACATGTCACTCACAAAACTTTTTGCAAAGAGAAAATAAAATCAGATGTTTTAGGTGTAGATTCTCAGTCACCAAGCACACGAGAACTGAAGGTGTTTAAGAAGAAAGCATGCACTGTCCTGCATGTTTTGGGTGTTTTCCTGCTGTTAAACACTTTATAATGACTAGGTGATAAACAGGCTTCTGCAGCACTGGATGCCATGCTGAGGAACAAATGCAATCTTTTGGATCAGATGTGCTGGAGCTGAGACACACCCAAAACATGTAGGCCTGTGGGCCCTGAGGACCAGAGTGGAGAAAATCGGATCGTGAACACAGAATCTCAAGCCCTCCAGGGCCGCCGTCCTGCAACTTTAGATGGGTCTCTGTGTCTGTGCCAGTGAGGTCATTAGTAGGACTCTGCAGAACGTGAGAAGATGAGGAAGCAATTCAGTCAAGCAAGCCTGGTGTGTTGTACTTTGGGCACATCCACAAGTTGTAGGATACAACATCAGTACTGGAGTCTGACACCTCAGACCTAGAACAGTCTCAGTGACTGAGTACAGTGTGTTTTACAGGGATGATTTCCATTCTCTTGCTCACGCACACACACACACACACACACACACACACATTTATATATAATTGTATTAAATCACTAGTATACCAAAAATAAAGTTAACTCATATGCAAAGTTGAGCTATGAAAAATTTGGTAGTCAGACTGTTGAGAACTGCAGCACCCCTTTTCCCCCGTTGACTCGTTCGGTTTGATAACTTCAGTCGTCTGAATTGAAAACTGCTGTCCCTTCTTTCTTATGTATGGAATCTCTTAAGGGTATGATAATTATAGAAACGTTTGTGCCGCTGCTGTATTCTGTGCTGAAAAACATATTTCTCCTGTGCAATAACACACTTCTAACAATGTTATTTTTTCCCCAATATGGCCGCGTTTAGCTATTCTGTATGACAGAGGAAGTTTGTGACACTGAAACAGCCACAGAGTGACTTGGGGAATGCACTTCACCAGTGGCGTTCAAACATCCTGAACATCCTTAAGTAAAAAATGCTCCAACATCACCTTCCTACACATTTGATATGACAGAATGCACAATTCAATCTCCAGCTAAAACAGGCAACCCAGGACTTATTAGGGAAACTGAAAGGTTGTGTGGCATGAACGCTGCAACCCTGAGACAACACATGAGCTCTTTGAGATTTCAACTGGAGGAAGGGCTTTGTAAATATAATTATGATTATTATAATTATTATTTTATGTAACCCATGTGCCACTGCTTCGGAATCAAAGCAACCATCACTCAAAAGAAACAGCAACCACCTGGCATAATGTTGCTCACATCACAGATGCTCAGGATGCTCTGAAAAAGTTTCGCTCACCTCTGTATGCTGAATGCTTAAAGTAGCTCATCTATATTTAATCTGGCCTGCTGTCTAATTAATCCAGCATCACTTCTGACCACCTGGAGGTATTTAGACTGTGTATGTTGTCCTGACCCATCATCTACGGATCATACAGTACAGAACCTATGAAAACTATTCATACGTCTGAATGTTTTCTCTTTTTGTTACTTTTACAAATCAGTCATGATCAACAAAATTTGGCTTTTTTTCACAAGAAGTTCTCCTAGAAGCCCTTTAATATCAAAGTGTAAACTGATTTATTTTTTTTTTAAACAAATTAATGAGCATACAAAACATAAAATAAGTTCTCCCCTTCAAGTTCGCCCCCCCCATTGATCCTTTAAGTAGACGCACCTTTAGCTGTGAGACAAGCACCAATTGGCTTAGGTCAGTCACAGTTTTTAAGCAGTCATTCATTTTATGACAAATATTTGTATTTTATTATGTAGAAACATGTTTTTTAGAGAAAAACAATGTTCATGATTGATTTGGAAAAGCAAAAGGGTGAAACATCCAATAGAGTGAATACTTTTTTATAGGAAGGGCATGCAGAAAAAGCCAAAAACAAGCTGGGCTGTCTTGAAGCAGTAGAGCACTGAGAATATCATCACAATAAACAGAAGAAATACAAAAAGCAGAGCATGATAAAAGCTTAGAATATGGCTTCACATTTAGCCCAAGATAGTTGGTGTTGTGTATACCAGCATTCATGGAAAGCTGAGAAATAGTGTGACAGCAGCTTCGAGAATCACAGAACAAAGTCAGCGCAGAGACCTCCACATTTTCACACTCCGGGCTAACAAGCATTCACCCTCCGCCCTCATCAGGGATCTCATTGCAATAAGGATGGGTGTGGTTACAGCTTCATGCTGGGTACACGAACAATCACTGCTCCGTTGACTTCTACCTCAGGTTTCATACACAAGCTTCACCACATCTTAATACATCCATCATCACAAAAGTTAGATTGATCTGTGTCTGCTGAGAAGCTGAGCTCTTTTCAGTGTCACGCTCACTTATCTACATGCCCTTCATCAACAAAACCCCAAGGATTTGGTTTCTTTTCTCCACACACAAAAAAAAGCTGCAATAGAAGCTGTTTTCCATCACAAAGTGTTGCGTCTCTGTATTGAGATGTAGGGAAGAGGGAGCTTATTTATTTTGGTTGCTAACGGTTATCAGTTTATTGATCGCAGTGGGCTGGAATTGGTGCTGGATGGAGTAGGGAGCGTCAACAGGAAGGTGAAATGTACTGGAAGGCCTTATCTAGGAGCGCCAGGCTGCTGTGACGGGAAGTGGAATGTCAGGGGGGGAAAGAGGAAGTAGGGCAGGAAGCGATGTGCAAACACACACATAGAGAAATACACACATCTGCAGACAAACACACAGCGTTTCCTGTCTAATCTGTAATGCAAGTGTAACATCTTTCCCTGCGCTGTGATTTTTCAGTCCTAACTTCATCAATCTCACGTGTCTGTCTGTTTCCTCCTACTCTTCCCTAGGTCCATCTGTTTTACTTGGAAGGTTTAAAACTGGTAGAAAGAAGGAAGACAGAGTGCCAGAGGAGTTATTCATGGACAGAACTGGATAAATCTGTGAGCACAGATGCATGCATGCATTATGGCATTTATTACACCACCGGGGTGACGACAGTAGACATTTTAATAAGCTTTACAACTAATTGCCTTTACATCCCAATTAATTTTAAGGTTTTGCAAAATTCTACCTGCTTCCAGAAAAGCTGAAACATCAAAATCTACATGAAGCCAGAAACAAGAAGGATGAAAAAGGGGTTTAATCAACAGGAGCATTCAGTCAGGGCTTCTGGCCCAATCAAGGAGGAACCCAACAGGGGGGAACTAACATCTTCAGGATTTTTTTGCATCCCTTCATAATTTCAAGAGAAACCCTGCAATTGTAAGCCAGGCAAAGAATGAATGAGAATAAAAGCAGAGTTAGCAAGAAGAAGTGCTGTATTTGGATGGCATGTGTGTTAAATGGTTGAAACACCTTTGGCTGCAACCATCCCACAGAAGATCTAAGCAATACCCAAACATTATGGCTTATATATTCCTTTGATTATAGAATCACATGGATGTTCACCCTCCGTTTGGGTCCAGACATGATGCTTTTCTGACCTTTAACAGTAATTAATGATAGCAAAAGCAGAAGAACATTTCAGTCCATCTGTTATTAGTCTATCTCGCTTTATCAAGCGAGAGAACAAATATAAATTATGTCCACCACTGATATTTCCAAGACCCCAAGAAATAGATCTATGTAGTTCAATGCTTATAATCTCTAAATGTTCTTGCAGTTTGAAAGTACCTGGTGTCTTACTTTTTCCTCCTTCAAAGGAAACTATTTGTAGCTCGTACATGCAACAGATGTTTAAGGTGGGAAGAGAAAAAGTATCCCAAAAAGTATAACCTAAAAAATGTCTGGACTAAATTAACTAATCGTACCTTATACATTGAGATAGTAGTGGACATTTTAGGGGAGCTCATTTGCTCAAAAAAACAAATATTTGAATGACTGAGTACCATAAGCTGGATGCAAGCATGTCCCATAATTTGATTTATACAGTACCTTGCCTGCACATTACAAACAAAAAGAGGGTGAGGTCAATCATCCTTAGCAGTAGAAAATTATTTGAATAATCAACATGTTGAAATACATTGTTAATGTTGTTCAATTACCAAAACTGCAGTCTAAACAACTGCAACATGATACAGGCGACTGCTATCTTCCCACAGCCTGGGAAGTACCTTCATTTATTATTTACTCTCTGAGATGTGACATTGTGATTTTATGCAGCCTCATTAACCTAAATGTTTTCTACAAACAAACTGTTGTTCACAGATTTGCTGCTCTTCCAGTGAGATGACTGGTTACAGTAGAGAGAGTCCTCTGTATCCCATCATACTGTATGTCATTCTGCTGGGGAATGAGGTACATAGATTTTCACGTTTTTCTCAAATGCAAAAATATTTGCTCTGCTATTACATTAAGTGTGAATCTGAGAATCACTGAGAATTTAGAAATGAGACTTAATTATGAAATTTCTCATAATAACCAACTACTAGCCAGCTTTTAAGTTTGCCCACATACATACATACATACATACATACATACATACATACATACATACATACATACATACATACATACATACATACATACAATGTGTCTGTCAAGAAAATAAGTCACTCTCACTTCTAGTTTCCAGCTTTCTGTTAACTAAGAAGATTATACTTCTACTGTCTGTCTTTCACATGTGACCATGACCGCTGTGGACAAAGACATCCTTTTTAAATCCATTATTTTTTTAAAGCACATTTTGTGTGTGAATGCGTATGCGTGTGTGTATGTCTCCACAGGCTTAAACAACACACATGTACACAGCAGTCAGCTATGAACTCGCACTGCACAGATTAAATGTGAAGACGAGGATACCCTCAACTCAACCCTGCTTCTAAGTATCTGGTCTTGAATTTTCTGTTGATTTAAAGCCGACAAAATAAGATGCTTCAAAATGTGCCAAAAACATGCACTTACTCCAAATCTAACTCAAAAGATTTTGAAGTTAGATTGTACTAAAAAATGTACTAAAAGATCATCTGGTGACTGGATATATATACTGACAATATAAAAAGATGTGAATGATTGAAGGAAATATGGAGCAACAATGATATTATTGAAACTGGATGCTTCTCTAATAATAATGATGAAAAAAAAGATACTTGGTCCTTTACATTTCTTCTCTATGAGAGTTTACTGTACTGTCTGATCAACAAACTTAAACTGCTATGAAGACACTTTTGTTTTAAAAGGAATTGGGATAACTTGGACTGAACCAAGTCAGATGTGCGCTGGTGGAGGAGGATGGGGCTACACTGCAAAAATACAAAACCTCACCAAGTATTTTTTCTAGTGCAATTATCTTAGTACTCACAAGTATCTTTGTGAGTCAGTGAGCAAGATACAGCGGCTTGTTTTAAAAATATAATTTCTTAATAGCGATAAAAGTGTAGTAGTTCCACTGGAGGATTATTTCACTTATGACGTGGGAAACATATCTTGTTATGGGTAGTATTCTTTTATCCATATTTCAGTGTCTTGCTGAAAAGTTACTTGGAAGCTACTTTTGTCGTTTTTCAAGTGTGTACTACCATATCAGACCAAAAACACTTTGTGAGATGTTGTGTTTTTGCAGTGTAGAATTAATTTCAATGTTTAAGTTCCACCTTTTTCATCCGTCTGCAGTGAGGGATCTGTTGTTGTACTGGTGACGAGGGTTCCATAATGTTCAGCCTCCTCTATTATACAGAAAGCTGTAGGATCAACATTAAGCTAAAAAGGCCTAATTTTTGCATAGCACAGACACACACACACACACTCCACACACTCACCTCTCGCTGACAATCTGCTGCTTGTGCCCGTCTGAGCGGCTGTCACTTGCAGCGGGAAATAATGCATGTGTTCAAGAGCTTCACCCACTCACTGCCTCTTACTCTCCGGAGTGGCCTGACAGTGAGGCCCACCTTAGTGACAAACATAAAAGAAAACACGCATCCACACCACTCAGGAGACAGGACCGGTTAATGGAACCCGCTGGGACCACCGAATCCATTTCCATGTCCCGGCAGCATCGAAGCACGACGAGGACAAAACAGGAAGTGTGGAAGTGGGAGCGGGTTAAAGCGGACGACACGCCATCAGTCTGTGAACCGCCGCGGATTTCTGCAGACCAAGCACAAACGACAATGACGCCTGGCAGCAGCATGTGATGAAAATAACAACCACCATGCATAATGCAGGACACTCTACCTTCCACTGAACCAGCCGCTCTGGACTCTCCAGGACAGCGTTGTACACCCCACCAACTCAATCCACTCCACCTCACACTCTCTCTCACACACACACACCCCAAGGAGCAATTCACCATCCAGTGGCTTTACTGTTTTTCCTCACTGAACTTCAGATAAGCTCTATTGGGAGCAGGGACTTTAATCATGGACTGGGTGGTGGTCGCCCTCAGAAGTGATCTGCTCACACTTGATCTGCCCAGTAGGTCCCTAAGATGGGGGAAGGTTGGGTTTGAGGGGGCAGCAATTATTTTGTTTAAATTTTAGGCAAATAATTCATCTGTGAGGAAGACCTGGAACCTGGCCTCTGCAGTCAGGAGATAATCTTTGGTCTCACAGCAAGCGCTGATTAACGCTCTTCCATTCATGATTTTAATGTGACTTACAGGCACATTAGTATGAGTTTTCTTCACATGACTGGTAAAATGGCAAGTTTCACTGATGTAAAGAATAATCACAAAAAAACCATTTCAGAACTATTTATCCATTTATTTAAAAAAAAAAAAGGAGTAAATTTCCACCACAGACAGAAATTTGCAACCGACCTTGCTGTAAGTGTGGTGACTACATTTTAAGTCACATACATTGTGTTTCCATCAGGTAGGAGAATGTTACAGTAGACTGTGCTGGGCTTTCACTCATGAACTGTTGAGGTTTGGAGCCCAAAGGAAAACAACAAACACTTGACTTGACATTGTTCTGGTGGTTTCCTCAGTTTGCTGCTCAACACGGAGAGTGAGGACCAATAAAATATGTCTGACAGTAAACTGGTGGCAGTTGTTGTGCAAACGCAGCCAAAAACAAGTCCTCTGATTTAGAGTATAAGACGTAAAGCACGCCTATGAAGCCACAACGCGTCGCAGCCTGTAAATAAGCTCCCATAAGGAGCTTCGGTGTTGTTTCTAAAGAGTGTGGACAGATTTTGCTGAGGTTAGTGTGGTGACTTTTTCCCCTGTTACACAGTCTGAGTAAAGCCACTGTGGTCATGCATGTGAATCAAGTCAAAGCTGGTTACAGCATGTATAAAGGACTCCTTCACTGGGCTGGTTGTGCCGTCATGAGTGGCTGACCTACCTGCTCTGATCAGGTTTCATCAGAGCTGCGCTGCTCATGGAACTGAAAGCATTTGCTGCAGTTCAGGACCTGCATGCCTGCCTGCATGGTCACTTCAACGCCCAGCACGCATTTACAGCTCAGCGGTATAAAGAAAAGTCCATAAAATTGAGTCAAAGCGGGTATAGCACAGACTTTACCTTCTTTCAAATGTTTTAGGCAATTTGTTAACATTTCCGTGCAACCACAACACTTCAGATAGTATTTTTAGTCCATTATTTTGTCTGCTTACTTTAATAATTTTTTAAAAGCTTCTTTAAGACTTCTATAAAAAATACCTAAACTTTGTGTCCCTGTTTTCCACCTAACTGTATATTTTCATCATGAAGCCTATGACCTCAATACTTGAACATTACATATACACATCCTGCTTTCTGGCCAAGTATTTTGGCTTCGGCTCCCTCACAGATTAAAGCTACCAGGCTAATTTGCTGCTGTGTCACAATTCCTACATAATCCAGTTCTAATCCTCACCGACTTGATTAAACAGCCAAATCTCCAGCAGAGTATCTGGCCCATCTCTCAGAGTCACTGTTTGTACCCTCCCTTGGCCTCTGCCCCCCTTCCCTCCACCTCTGGGTTCAACAAAGCCCTCTGTTATCTTGCTCTGCCCGAGTTTTGGCCTCTTCCATCTAATGTGCCTCCATCATTTTTTAACTCATTCCTTTTCATCAAATAAGAAACATTGTAAGGTTTTCTGTGTATAAAACTGGGACACATTTATACCTATTTCGGCCTGCGATAACTGGGAATGTATTAGCTGGCACATCCCCTTCACTGTCCTCTACTGACAGCTGATTTTAGCCTAGAACCACAGCGTTGGCTCTGTTGGACCTCAGAACAGCATTCAACACTGTTGACATATCATTGAAGTGACTGGAGGGCTTGGTTTGAATCTTACCCAAGGAACACAGACTTCTTTGATCAAAACTTCTTGTCAGAGTACACAGAAGTCACATGTGGGGTACCCCAAGATTCAATCCTGAGACCCCTCCATATTCATTATCTACAGGCTAGCTCAGATAACAAAATTAGTCACCATTATTATGCAGATGATACACATCTGTATGTTACAATGTCACCAGGTTACTATTCAAGGGCTGAGTACATGCATAGAGCAAACTAATATATGGATGTACCATAACTTTCTTCAGCTCATATTCATTGCAATATATATGGTTATTGCTTAAAAAAGCTACCAATGATACTATAACTTTGTAAATGATAAGAGTGATAAAATTATTTAACTGCAGTCAAATGGGTCAAATCTATATATCATCTTGTTCTGACTTAAAAAGAAATGGAAAAGCTGTTCTATATTGACAGGCCATGCCTCGTTCTGTTGAGTGGTCCATAATGATGAGGGAAATTGGTGTAGCTAGCGAATTACGAAGAGCTGAGCAGAATCAGTGAGAGAGAGGGAAGTACTAGAGAAACTAGACAGCCCGAGTCTATTTTTAACGCGGTGCTGAGGTAAAAAGACAGATGAGCGACAAGTTTCTGTGGTTAAGGGGAGTTCTGATCGTTTCTCCCGCGCCTCGCTGTGTGATGTCTTGCTCACTGACAGGTTGTGTCAGGAGGCGGGAGATGAGACAGAAAGCAACATTCCTGAGTGGATTCCTCATGCGCGCCAGTGCCGTTATTAAACAGAACCTGTAGAGATATTTTCACGATGATTGAGATAGCAGAAGTGGTGCGTGGCTGGGAGGGAAGAGTCGGGAGGGAGTGGAAGGCTGAAGAGAGCGATTACGGATCAGATGTGGCTTGACTTTCTTTTCGTCCTCCCCGAGGATGCGCGCCAAGGCAGGGGGGGTCACAAGAGGGGATGTGTGTATAAGTGTGAGTGGGTATATATGGATCTGCCATCACGATGAAAGTGTTTCCATCCAGAGAAGTGGCGGGAGCGCTGCGGAAAGCCGTGTGGGGATGTGCAACATCACTAAGGGGGAATGCTGTGTGCAGAACAGGGTCAAAAAAAGCACGTTGGCTCTAAATGAGGATTTTCATTTACTATGACAGTATGATGAAGACAACTAATAAGGCCTTTGTGTGTACATATGGTGTATACAGTGTGGTCTACATTTTGTGACAGAATGGCTCCGATCAAAAGCACAGTTAATGTGATTTATTTTCATGACTCAATGCTCCATATGAGAATTTAACTTTCTTGGAGAAGAAGAAATTGAGCATCAAGAGGTCAACTGGCCCCTTAATGATCATGAAAATTACAAAGTGCTAGTGGGATGTCGCACGTATATCTGCATAAACAGCTCTCTGTGTGAAAATATCAGCACATAAAGTGAGCGCTTTGCCTAATTACTCCTAATGCTGCTGGTTAATGGGCTCTCACGGCTGGCTGGCCTCAGGAAATCGGTGAACATAATGACCAGTCACTAATGAAGGCTACAAACATCAATGATGATACTCGGCTGAAAAGCTTTCTGCCTGTTTGCTCTCCGTAAAACACGGAAAAGAAAATAATCACCGCGGCCCCGGCACTTTGTGACGTTGGAGGAATGTGTCGCCTTGTGTCTCACGTGGCGAGCATTTTTTAAAATCCCAGTTGTGAAACACAGTCAGCAATAAGCTAGACTGCCTCAAACTCAGAACTAATCCTGATAGATCCTGTTTAGCATTCCGTCGAGAGATTTCCACCTCTTCAAACACATAAGCAGGGGAGATTATGAGGACTCTCTGCGCCGCTGCTGCACTGTACTTCACAGCCCATGTACAGTACATAGCTGCAGCCGACGGATACAAAAGAAGAAACATGAGTTGCTGAGAAGCAGAGATGGTTTTCTATGTTCTCTAACTCAAGGGAATGAAATTCAACCATGCCACACAATGTATGGCATACCATCACAGTTTGCATTTCCTGTACACTGTTCGCTGGTAACACAGCAGCTAGGATGCCATTGTCCCTGACCAGACAGTCAGAAAATGGACCTTACATCAGACATTCACAGCAAGGGAGCCAAAGGTCCTCAGTGGTTCTGATGATTAACAATGTTTGTATGGAGACAGTTGGACATATGCAGCTTGTATCAGTGACTTCGCTGAGCGGATTTATTACGAGCACAAAGCATTGTGCTCGTAATAATTTTTTTAAATAATGTGATATTTAAAAAAAAAAAAAGCAGCTCTCGTCAAAGTTCAAGCAGTAACTCCACAACATGTGTAAAACGATAATTTGTGAAATTTTCAACATAATGCCTGGGTGTGTGACCAGTCCTTGTTTCTCTAAACCTAAATGTTTCACAACATCTCATCAAATCCTGTACGCCTGCTTAGATTGGAGAACTTGTTAGCCTCATAGGTACCTGTCAGAGAGAAGGTGATCAATTATTTAACTAGTCCAGCTGTCTCACGTTTCCCCCACAGTATGCGCAGAAGCCTGATGGTCTTCAGACCATAAATCTCTGAGTTTGTGCTGTAGAGACAGCGATGTACACTAAAGCGTCTGCAGCTTCTCTGACACGGTCTGACAGGTCTCAATTCAACCATGACTTCATAGCTATGTTTACAGCTGTCCTTTTCGAAGACGTCACTCCACCTACTCCTTGAGAGAAGGACGTCTGGTGCAATGATTGGCACATCAACATTTCACTAATGTTTACAGCTATGTCTTCTGAAGGCAAAGCCTCTGCCAAACCAGAGGTGCTGGAATTCAGTGATATCCGAATCTAGATATGACAAGTGCAGACTTGTAATTTGTAGTTTTAGAGGACCTTTCAGATATCTGGCTCCTCTCTAAGCAAGCTCCAAATTTATTCATGAGACACCTTTTATGCATTTTTGTGGCACAGGCAGGTTTTATTTAAAGTGATCAGACAGGAAACTGGCAGAGAGAGAAAAGGGGAAAGACACTCAGCCATGTCCGTATGGTCGAGAATTGAACCCCACACAACAGCGACTATTAGGATTCAAGGGCTCAACACATGAAAGCCTAAGTCTCCATCACGTCGAATGACGATGAGGTGACAATCGTTTGCGCTCCTCCAGCTAAGCGACTGGCAAAATTGCTTGTGAAATTTTAAGCTCACATGCAGATGTAATCGTGCAGGCCAGCATCGCGACACAAGAAAGTTGAAAAATGTTCAACTTTTGTGTTGGGTTCATCCAGAGTGGTGGGACACTTTCACCATTCACTGTTAAATTTCACAATCAAATTTCTTTTTAGTCATATTTAATCTATGTAGCATTTTTAAAACCACTGAAGGTAAGATACTTACTTGATTGTGCTATAAAATGGAACTACGTGCCTGGAAAATACGTAACATTTCGCCTTTAAGACTTTATTTCATCTGACATTCAAGTCAAGGTCAGGGGAATTTAAACCTGTCTCCACTCATGTACTCTGAGACTCAAATGTGTGCTTGAAATAACAGTAAAACTGGCTTTGTTTAACATCTTCCCCTTAACCAGACGGTAGAACAGTCCTAAACTCGTCGTGATTTTTTAAAGCTGACAACATGGCGTTTGAGTCAGAAAAGCAAACTTCTTGCAGTTATAGATTGTGTAACAAAGTGCTAAAAGCACATTTACACTTAATTTTAATGACAGGAAACATGTTGACTCTAAGGGTTGCTGTCACAAATCTAATTATAACAGCATTATCAGGGAATTTTCCACACTAGCGGAATATTAAAACATTATGGTTATCTGTAAGAGGAGCTGCAGTGTAGGGGAGAGAAGCGATGCAGGAGATACTTTTAATAAATACCAATTAGACTTTAGAATGTGGTGAGGGATGAGGAGACAGTGTGGTTTGGTTTCACATCTGAGCCATTAGATAATGACACCAAGACCAGTATTCTCCAGGGTGTAGAATTGTGTGACAGGAAAATAAATAAGAGGTTATAATTACATATATGTCAACCAGGGAGGGAAGGAGCTGGGAAGGTAGGAGGGAGTTAGACAGAGAAGGAGGAAGATGAACTGAAAGAAAGACGAGCAAATATATATATAAAAAAAACAACAGATACATAAGCTAGCATGACAAAGCCCCCATCCCCGGCATGCCTCTGGCTGACCCCAGACGCTGATGCTGATGAGATGTTAGAGCTGAAAGCCTCGGGAGACGAAGAAGATGAAGGAGACGGGGAGAACTGGGCAATAAGATGAAAAAGGGGAAAGGGCGAGGAGGAAGAGGAGGGAGCAGAGGGTGGGATTCGAGGGGAGATGTAGATGTAATCCCACTGATAAAAGGGTGCTTTAATGTCACCAGAGGCCTGTGTGCAGATAAAAAGCCAAAGAATGTTTGCAGATGTAAAAAGTGAGATGACACAAGGTCGTGCCGTATGGAACAACGCTGAGATAACGAAGCCCACAGAGTAGACTCTGGTTTCTCCCCAGTCCTGAGGCACTGCTGGCCTCCAGCCTGAGATGGATGAGAACACCAGCAGCTTTCTTTACACACAATTCAGCAGGTTGTTTGGAATCAAAGGAACAATACTGGGTTGGTTTAAGTCATATTTATTGGACAAAATTTACATTGTTCAAGTTACTAATTATTATTTTTTTCTTATAAACCAGAGGTAGCAATGGACTGAGCACTTTGCCCTCATACAGCTGGTTTACATGTAGTTTGAAAGGTAGAATTGGAGGAAGATGTTTCAGGTACCAGACACCCAGTTTTCACCCTGTCTGCTTTTTAAACAGGCTTTCCACTGTCCTTTGTTGTATTGTTAGTTATTGAAGTTGGCTCAGGTTCCCTGATATGACGTCACATGCACAACATCCTGCTTTCGAGCTACCTGCTGGAGGGCAAAAAACTAGCAACATAACACGTTAAGTCTTAAATGTACATGTGATATATAAAAGAGAAAGGGACACAGTGCTTTGCTACTAATTGTCAATACTACAAAAACTAGATAACATCAGAAAAAAGTTTTAATTTAAAAAAATAGCACTTAAGTAGACCACTTATGCTAGCTTGACTTTGACAAACGTAACTTTTAGATGTGCTGCGGAATTCGATGCGAGTCGGTTCAGTTTATAAAAGAAAAGAAAAAGAAGCTAACCTACATGCCAACTCTGACGGATCATCAGAAGAGCAGGTGTTTAATTGGCTAACCAATCACCGCTGTGAATGGTTTTGAATTGTTCTTCAATGGGGTTTTTTCGGTTTGATAAAGAAACTGTTTACCGCAGCAGCACAGCTATGGATGGGGCCCTCAAAAGCTGGAAATGGCTCTGTGTTTTTCAATCCACATTTGGGTTTATAATAGTACATGACAAGGCCTGAGGTTGACAGATGGCTGTCAGGCTCATAAAAAGACAAAAAAAAAAACAAAACATTGCAGGAGATCTGAAAGTCAGGTGAGAATTTATTTTAGCAAAAAAAAATAAATAAATCTTCAGCAGAGGACAGAACATCCTGCTGCGACTGAATGATACTTAGTAGTTCAACATATGTAAAAAAGAATTAGTTTCCTGCTCATTGTCGATCACACCCCCCGTCCTCCTGTCTCCTACTGTATTTCTAACAGCGCCTCTTCACCCGTTCTGCCTCGGTGAGGACAACAGAACAGCTTCTGAAGCCCCGAAGGCCTCGGCTTAATGCTCCACTGTAATGACTTTTTCCACACAGCTGCCTACTGCCACAGTCATCTCTTACTCCATCACTCTGGCTGGCTTCTACACACCCACAGGAATTCTGCTTCTGATAATACCAGACAAATCTTCCCTGCCACACAGGTGTCAGCGGCCCATTAGCGTCAACACAAAAGTTCTTCTGTGAGATTGTAAAGCGGCTGCGTCATGGAGACATCCTGTTTGTGCTAACGATGAGGGAGGTTTTTGGTCTACGAAGACCGAACAACATTTTTAGAAAATCAGTTCCTTCCGGATTTCGAGATTGTTTTTCTGATTCTTTTTGTTATCAAAATAGCTGATTTGTGGTGCTGCTATTTTTGAAATACTAGCACGGAAGTCAGCAATATTTTCTCCTTATTAAACCGCTTCCATAATTTACATATAGACGAAAAAATTTGAGGGGAAGAAAAAATAACAATAGTTCACATTTATTTCAGCACATAAAATCACACGCTGACAGAAAGCGGAGAGAGGAACTATCAGGACTTTTTAACATTTATTGTAATGTAATTTTTAATATCATGTGATGATGCGCTTCAGTGGAACAGATCTCCTTCATAATTTTATTATTATGATTTTTTTCAGACATTGTTTACGTCTGGCCCGGCTTCTTCTGGTACGGGATTATGACGAAGCTTTCATATCGATGACATAAAAGTCTAAAATGCGACATGACCTTTCAGACTGCAGAAACTTTATCTGATTTAGTTCCACATATTCCAGTGGCTCATATTGGATATTTTTGGGGTGAAAAGATCAGAATTAGGTCGTTCAGACTGCTGTAGATGAATGTCTGTTTCTGAGTGAAACTATTGTAAAACAGCCTGACATTTTCTTTTTTTCTTCTGAAAAACAACTTTAGGAAATTTTCTTTCCTTCCGCTGACTTTCAGTGCAACATGTTGATGATGATGAGCACTACTCCTCGCTACACATGGACAGAGGTCAGAGGTCACTCAGACCGTCTCTTTGGCATCGCAGGAAGTGGAATTAAATTCACAGGAATGCTAGGATAATATTTCTTAAGCAAGTTTAAAACTGCTTAAACCAGTCAAAGCCCAGAGAGGTTTCAAACTAAGGCAACAAACGAAAGCAACATTTTGACCTACACCTGAACTACGCATGAAACAAGACCATGTCAAAAGTGAACGGCACAGAAATGAGAATGAATCGTGTCTAAGACTGAAGAGTATGAGCCTGAAGACCTCCAGGAAAGAGAGGAAGGTTTCAGAGAAACAAAAAAAGTTTCTCCTATTTGCAAAACAAAAATACTCAGAGTGCAAAACAGGGAGAGAATGGCTTGAAGAATAAAGTGAAGATTATGTCAGTGTCCCTGAAGTTGCATTTGCATCACGCTCCAGACCCTCCCCCACCCCCACAGTCCTTTCTCCTCATAAGAATAATTTAACTGCCTATCTTGTCTAAATCCATGCCCTTAATTCCCATCTGTCTAAAGCTTTATTAACCTCTCTTATCATTTTTTTTCTTTTTGAAGGGCAGGTCTGAAGGATATGTGGCTGCTGACTTCTGGCAGCAACATCTGTCAGTGGCACTGCAAGCAGGCTCACGGGAGACGAGGCTTCTGGCCAATCGGAGCTCTCAGAAACTTGTGTCTTTGGTGAGTGTGCTCCCCATGCGGGTTAAGGGAAATTTGACAAACTTTGGCCTCGGGAAATCCTTTGAAGACCCATTAGATAACTGTTGTGACAAGATACAGCATAAGAAGCCAGAGCTGTTTTCCTTTTTCCTTTCTTTTGTTCGGGAAACAGAAAATATTCTGCCTTCTTCCTGCTCTCCTGAGGCTCGGGGAGGTTAGCTTTGAAATCAAGCAAGCAGAGCCTCAGCTTCAGCGGCATAATGAAGACAGTTTACACTGAGACATCTGTGAAATAAAAATGAGCCCAAAATGAGTCATAACAGCGTCTCAATGAGTCTGATGGTCTTTTTGTTCAAAGGTAAACTGTAGAAAATTTTAAAATCTTACGAAACAAGAAAAATACATCAACAGTGAAAGGTTACAGGTTACATCAAGAACTATTTTATTTATTAGCCATCAGTCTCTCAGGCTGTCTGCGTTTGTTATACTGGTCACGGGTAATAACAGTCACACTAAAACCACAACAGTTTGATAGCGCAGTCATTCGATCATGCATATAAAATGTCAAAGATAGTTTGTTTACAGCTGACACATGATGACAGCTTTAGGGAAATGTTTGTCAGTACACAGATGGTTGTGTAGCATTAATATTGCTCGATACTTTACAGAATCACTGCTATTATTAAGGGTTAAGGAGGAAGGTAAAATAAACCAAAAGTAAAATTCAAACTGCCTAACATACAGTATGCAGTGAATTCAGATCTTCAGAATGCTGCGTGTTAAATATAAGCGTGCCGCAGCGGCAGGTTGCAGAGCTTTGTTGCGGAAATGTTTAAGCCAGCAATCAAACTTGGCCCATTTCCTCTTGACCAGCTGTGACCCGCAGTCAAAAAGACAAGTACTAGAAAAAACCCCATAAAAATCAGGTTTGGTTTTCCTGTTATAGATAAGGATGAAGACTGAAAACTCTGAATTTCTTTGTTTGCTAACACATCAAATGACAGATGTGTTAGTTGATGCCCCTTGACTTGAGATTGGTAAAACTGCGATAAATGTTGATTACATATTCTTTGACAGTTTGCCCACTGTTACATTTAATTGTTAAATTTCACACAAATGATTTCCGTGTTATAGTGTTTTGGAAAAAAAAAAGTGCCATGAATGAGCAGCTGATCTGATCTATTTAGCACATCTTTGTTCTATTTTGCAGTTTATGTATCACACAATAGGGTCGGTGAGCAAACTAATAAAGAATTTGCAACCCAGAGCCAAGTATGTACACACCTGTTTAAAACTGCTTGTTTCTCTTTCCTAACATAAACTGCATTTTAATAACAAACTGCTCGACTAGGATATTCTAAGTTACATGTATTTCTGGTTTAGTTGTTAAAATTTTTTTAATGAGGCTTGAATTGTGACTGAAACGTGTCCCACTAGGAGCACGCACATTTTAATTCTGATTCCAATTCATTGTGATAGTTAGGAAAACAAAACTCAATTTAATGAAAAACAAAATCTGAGTTTTCATTTTGTAAATATAATGTTCTAAGAGAAAGAGTAGAGGTGACAAAGCATACTCCTCTGCCTATCTATAGTGAGCCTGTAATACCTGAACTCATTCCCTGCCACCAGGAGTTCCCTGAATGGAAACAACAAAGTTAGAGTAGAGAAATAACTTGGTAATAAGTTTTGATGTTGGGGGCATGGAACTTTAGTTAAGCTTAAAGTAAAGAAGAAGACACAATAAAACTACTTAAAGCGAAGAAAGAGGCAACAAGAAAGAGACGTGTAATAGTCTGAAGTTAACGCCAATATGACAAGTTCTGCACCAAAATACTGAAAGAAATACAACATACAAGAACAAAAAGTTTAACACAAAGTCTGCTAAATCAGTCAAACTGGTCTCTGGAAGCACCTAACAGGCTCCCCGTAGCTGGTTTTGCTGTAAACAGTCATTAGCCAGTGTGCAGCCACAGTCTGATTACCATAGTGAAGCCTGAATTAGGAGGAGGCTGACTCTGCAGTCTGTATTGTTTGTGCTTCAGCAGCACGTCACTATTACAACTTGATACAAGCCCAACAGAAACCAAGAGAGGATCTCTATAAATAAACTATACCGCTTCTGTTTATTTATGTACATAGTCACTCGGTGACGCTCGGTGCCTGGAAAGTGCCAAAAGCAAATATTAGCTTTGAATAACTTTGTTTAGCCCATATACAGAACAATATTTAGAATGACTTTTGTTCACAGAAGATCTGAATCATGATTTACAGGCAACCTGAAAAATGTCAACACCTACAAACAGCCTTTCTGTACTTATGCGGACTAATTTAGTCTTCTCCTTGAGGCCGGATGAAGGGGAAGGAGACAGATAAAAGAAATGAAAAAAAGACAATGAAACAAAGATGAAACAAATAAGTTTGGGTGTCTGTCCCTTTAAGAGTCTTGTGGCCAGAGATGGAAGTTGGGAAAGTCGCCCAGTGCTTTTCTCATGACCCCTAAGAGGATGCCTTCTCCTTTCTGAGTTTGAGGATGGATACCAGAGGTTACAGAAGACCCACAAAATGAACAACTACCATTCGGTGCACACCGCTGTGGTCACCACACCGCTCTGTGGTCACCACACCGCTCTGTGGTCACCACACCGCTCTGTGGTCACCTGCATAAAATTATCAGAGTGCTGTTTTTGCTGTTCATGGCCAAGTTCAATCTTCCATGCAAGTGTCAGCTTCGCATCAGTGCAAAAAGCTTGTCAAATGTCAAACAGAACTTTCCCACAGTTTATCCCATCCCCTGTTGGGCCTAAAAATATCAATGTTTGTATACTTAAATATAGAAGCAAGTCAGAGAATGTGGGGCAACCCGTCAAACCTCAGATGAATATGGCCTGAACTTTAGAAGTTAAAACAGTCTTTAAAGAGAGCACTTAGCAGGGCTCTACATAATTTAATCACTGCATTAATCATCTAATGGGACTTTAATTAAGGTGATTTAATTAGATTAAGATGCTGTTATGAACCCCAGGTTTAACTATTGTAGCTACAGAATATAAATGAGTTTTACAAATCCATGACTCAATAACAATTGTGGTTAACAAACAGCCAAAAGAGAAATACATAAACATAAGAGATGCACCGAGAAACTGACTGGTGACAAGAATCGATTGATTTTTAGTTTGATCGGCTCTGATCTGCTGGTTGGAAATAAAAAAAAATCGGAACATTTGCAAATCAGTGAACACATCATGCTGAGGCTCTTCTGTGTGTGGGAGCTGCTGCAGAGTGAGGAAGAACTTAAAATTTGAGATTTTCAGTAAGAGTGAGGTGTTTATCAGATACAAAAAGACGCTTAGTACCTGAAGGGCAATCACTCTGTAGCTTTCCCAGACTCAAACATAGGCCCTTGAATACTAAGACACTTTAGAAAAGGATGTCAAAGCATGAGGTCAACAAGGTGCACAGTTCTTGAAAGCACAACCATCATAAGGGAATAGTAAAAAAAAGAGCAAATAAAAGAGTAAAAGTGGCAAATGTGGAGCAGAAATCAACTTCAACATTTGAAGTGTCTAGTTTTCTTCCAAAAGAAAGCAGCAACCAAAGGGCAAAAACTTAAGATGCCAGGATGTGATTGCAATTTCTTGAAACAACTAATAAACATAATACGACTTTCAAAAAAGGAGTACAACCTCCTTAGCAAGTGTATTCTGCGTTGTCCCTATTTTACAATGGACTCCGTATTGGCATTAATCTCAGCCGAAGATTAAGGATTGTCCAGATATATGTATAAGACGGCTCTATTGTTAAGACATCATGTCTGAGGTTCACTGCTGCTGCGAGACAGCGAGGCAGGGTGAGAATTTAGTAGATAAGGCTGAACAGAGTCCAGCACAGCTGCTCTATTTTACCCTCCTGAGCTTTCAACCTCTCTGTTCCCGAGTATGCTGAGTTTGGAAATGTTGGTAGACTTCTGGTAATTTCACAGATATGGCAAGAATCAAGATTCTCTAAGGAGGATTGGGTATTGCTTTTATAATCCTCACCAACTACTACTAATACAAGACTGTCTAAAATCAAATCCAGTCTGATCACAACATTCTGATTAGGGAACTTTCCTACTTCATATTCCAGTAGACGTGGTTCGTTTGGGGACCAAAAATCCAACATTTGTTACATTTTCAGCTGTGGTTCACTTTCACATTGCACTATGTCAAGCAAACCAGCCCTTTGAGCAACAAGTTGCTCAAAGGGTTCCCCTCAACTGAGGGGGCACTGCACCAAGAACTACTGAAAGAAAAGACACATAAACGTCCTAAGAAGATATGGGCGCAAATTCCTTTTTCATGAAATATAAACTGAAATGGAGTGGCATCATATTTTAGCGGTTGTGGGATTTCTCTTTGGCAAAATACCACAAGGCACTTCTCCTGCTAGCACTGGAGTCACGCGTTTGTTTTGGGTGTATTTATTTACTCAGAATGCCCTGCGCTATCATCTGCTTCCTGCTTTTTGGAGCAATCATATGCACATATTCATATGAACCGCACCAGAGTTCACTTCAACCGAACAGAGACCTAGGTTTTTAGGCAGATTTGAGTTCTCTTTAACGGTCCGTATTAGACTTTGATGCGCATCCACGCCTCCCCAAACAAACTGGACTTTCTAGGCAAACAAACTAGAGTTTGAATAAAACCGAGTAAACAGAGCTGGCATGAATGCACTCTAAGGCAAAGACCTCAAGAACCCATAAAATGTAAAGAGACGGGATTCATGAACGGGACACCATTCTCTGTTTTTACCATCAGATTGAAACTGAGCTGGAAATAATCTTCCCTCAAATTCTCAATAGGTTTAAAAATACACGGCTAGAGGAGAGGAATTGACATAAATGCACAGAGTGGATGGTAAACAGCTTGTCTGAATAGGAAAAGTGCATGCTTGTATGTTTTTGGTATTCTGCACTGATAAGTCAGGATTGTACCATTAGCTAGTGACACATACACAAACTGCACTGCCCTCAAAGAGCTGTAATCCAAACTCAAAGTGGAGAGGGGCTTTGCTGCACATCCAGTTGGTATTATTCTATGGGAAAAGCAATTAAAGATAAGGCCAATACTATTGGTCTAAACTGTCTCCTAAATGGAGGAGATGGAAGATACATGCGTTCTGGGATGAAGGGCTATAACTGTAACAATAGCTAGTGAAAAAAGGAAACACACTGCTGCACTTAGTTGCCATACACAAAGATACAGAGTCCAAAGCTTCATTACTATGTTATCTAACTATGGGGAGAGGGATCACTGTCCAAAGTGGCTCTCGGAAAATAATATGCTACTAAAAATAAGTCTTGCAACACTCTCACTCTCGACGATAAATCTCTGACAGTCACCACAGAAAACGAGCACAGACAGTGCACCCAGCTGACCTCCCAGTGGAGCCTTTTGAAGCCTGTACAGATTGACCTTGTTCAATAATTAAAGCTCATTGTGAGGCCCACCTGGAAAACAAATGAAGACGTCCGTTTACCAGATGGCGTGTCCCAAATGCGGTCAGTGGGGGGGATGGACCACGGCTGCCATGAACAACTGGGCTTAGATAAGGGAAGGCTAGCTTCCAGATTAGCTTCTAGGCTCATTTAAAAGCCCCTCGAAGACACAGTACCAATCTTCCGGCTTCTGTTTGTAAAGGGGTTTATCTTGTACTGAAGAATTATTTGGAGTGAATTAAAAAAGGGCATGTAGTTTTACTGACCCACTGAAACGCTCCCTCACTTGTACACCCATAATCAGAACAGATGGTAACTTGGGGTGCACAATCTATTTCCCCTTTCCTTTCTTTTTCACCTGTGCTTCCATCACCCTATGACCTTTAGCAACTTAGGCAATGACATTTGTGTGCAGTGTGATCATCTGCATTGCTCCTGCACACACTAATATTGCAATGTCGTTTATACAGTCCTAATTTGTGATTAATTGCCTTACCCAAGGCACATCGGCACATGGTGGAGTGAGCTAGGAGCAAGCTCACAACCTTCCAATTGCCAGACGACTACTCCTCCCACTTTGCCAAAGCTACCCAGTATAATGCGACAGATAAGGTTACCGACAGGCTGACAGGAACGTGCATAAGTCCAACATATTCACATCCTAAGGAGGAACATCACACTGTAAAGACCATGAATCTGACATGCAGGAGCAATGTAGTCATGTCTCCAACTTCACAAAGACAATCTTTTTTTTTTTTTTTGTTAAAGCGTTTCACTGCTGAGAGCCTAGAAAAACACAGCTACTGTAAACTTAGCAAAAGCACCTGTAATCTAACTGTTTAGACAATAGCCTCTTTCACTGAATATACAACAAAGCTCTGAGACGTGTTTTTTCTACATCCCAATCAGCTGCACAGACATTTGTAGTCGCCCCACTGCTGTTGAACGTCTAAGTATGTTTATAAATGTGCTTAGTTTTGTGAACTGGATCAGTTTACATTAAAACTTTGTTATGCAGTTTGAACATCCAATCCAAACCGCTCTGGGAGGACAGCAAGGAAAAAAGAGAAACAAACTGTCAAACTGTGTAACAGCTGTCAGATCACGGATTTCTTGCAGAGAACTGCATAGACTGATGTCACCCTCCATCACCCAACAAGATGACAGTAGCTCCGTTTACACTGACCATAAAATTCCCCAAGGAGGAATTACATAAATTAATTTGCTTAATGGAAACGCGCCAAAAAAGTTTTTGTGCTAGGATGAGTTGGTTTCTCCGCTTTATCAAAATTACTGTATTTTGCAAAACTGAAATAGAAATGCTTTTTTCACATCATAAAAATCATGGGATCAACAGCCTGATATTACTACTGGCGAAAAGAACAAAAAAGACAACAAGAAATAGTTGGAGGATGATGGTCTGTTATGTTTCTTTCGTGCCTTATCGTGTGAACGCAGTTAATCACACGTGATTTTAATTGAGCACAGATATAACCTTTAATGGAACAGTTCTTCGAATCAAACCGTTGTTGAAAAAAAAACCAAACAGAAATTCTGTGTGTCGCAGCCAACATGTGAAAAGAGATGCTCTGCTCAGATGAGACCAATATTGAATGTGTGGCTTACATACAAAACACTGTGCGACAGAGAAATAGCGCATCAATCTGGACAAATCATCAACAAAGTGAAACCTGGTGGTGGCAGCATTATGCTGTAGAAATTAATTTCTTCATTTAGATTAGAGGTTAAAGTTGATGAGGAGATTGATGAAGCTAAACACAGGGCAATCACGACAGAGAAGCTGTTAGAGGTCTGACTAGAGATTTAAGACTGACAATGACCCTAAATCAGTGGTGTCCAAAGATTTTGCATGTTTTTTGGGGGGTTTTTTCAATTAAAAATGCTAACTGCTTAGCAATAAATAAAGCTGCAATATCTTAATGAAAAAAGTAGAAAAGAAATCATCTTCGGTTACAAAAAAGGGGTCTCAGATGTTTGCTTTATTAAAGAAAGATGTTCAGTTTCTTAAAGTTTTGGGTCAGATGTTTTCTACTTTGTTGGTCCAGGAAATGTTTTTATTCAAAAAACAAGAAGGTTCTCAGAGAGCTGTTGCTGTATTTAGCTGAGTGTTGATGAATCTATTTTGGAGTAAAAGGTTTTTGAATGTCTGTGGATGATCTTAAATGACTAAATAAAAAGAATAAAGTAAAACACTCTGTTCGCTGTTTTCCATCTTTATTAGATCCATTTGCTGGACGACCAAATTTGTACTATTCTTCAATGACAGTAAAGGGCCACACAGATTTAATGGACTACAAACATACAGCCAAAACTACAAAGGAAGAGTTAGCATTAAAGTATTTTCAAGAGTCAAATTTAATTGAGAATCTGTGATGAAAAAAAATATTAAACAAAGGATTTCTATCTGCTCTGGAGCTTGATAGTTATGAAAGAACATCAGCCTGCAGATATGTGATGCTGGTAGAGGCACGCCTGGAGGACCTGACACGAGGCCAGCGTATTTAAGCAGTTAGAATAAAGAGTATAATTAGGCCCAGTGCTTGTTGAACCAGAGATATTGTAATCAACTTAGCTGACCCTGAACATAACTTCACAGAGATAATCCTAATGGGTTTGTGAGACTGAGAGTCTTGTGTTCAGCTTTAGACTGAAAACATTAATTTGAAAAGGTGAACCCACTGAGAGTTAATGACAGAGTTAATTATGGAAAAGAACAATGACTTTAACAAAAGGCTGTAGTGAAGCTCAGAGATGCACCACAGCAGTTAACCTGATAGGATCAAATACGTCCATAACTGTCACCTCCTCCTACTTGACCATCTGAATGTGGGTTGATATTAGCTATGTTTCCATCATGCAAATTTTGAGGGAACTTTTAAAATGTTTAAAAAAAAATAAACAGATGAGGTCAATTAGGCATGTTACCCTCTACTGGTTTGAAGCTACGCAAAGCGTAATATCATCAGCCGTCGACTCTGCACATGGCTGAAATAAACAGGAAGGAGAGGTTGCTAGCATGGAGCGCACAAGTTTGCCACCATACTTTTGCAGTTATACAATTTTTTCTCACTAATTTTATCACCTCAAAATGAAACAAATAGATCAGACTCAGGGATGCAGACAGCTGTAGTCAGAGAAAAGCCTTTGCAACTGAATGCGCTAAAACCCTGCTCACTATAAATATATATATATATATATATATATATATATATATATATATACACATTTTTTTCTACCAACATATTGGGACAGGTTAATTAATAAACCACTTTCTCTGTTAGTATAACTGGAGTTATAAAGTCATACTATTCAATTTGAGTAAACAAAGAGCAATGCTATGTTAGATCAGTGTGCATTACAAAAGAATTCACACCCTTTGAATTTAAACGTTCTTAAACATTGTCACATTCCACTCAGGGTTTAAAGAATTGTATGGGTTCTCTGCTAACAGTCCTGTGTTAGCAGAGAGAATCTACCTCTTGGGATTCAATCAAGGAACACCGCGGTCAGATCAAGTTTGGTCCTACAGCAATTTCTACAAAACTGCAAATAAAACATGACATAGGAATCCTGTTCTGTGTCAAGACTTGACATGTTCTACTCCCAGATCTTCTCCATCCAATCGGACTGAGCCTCAGCTATTTTGGAAAGAGAGGTAGACAAAAAAAAAAAAAGAAAAAAAATGAGATTCAAAATATTGCCTCAGGGGTATGAACACAAGTGCACACCACACTTTTCAGATTTTTGCTTTTCTAAATGAAAAATGTTTAGAAAACTACTTCCCATTGTTCTTTGACTTAAAAGTTATGAACAGATATGTTTTTCTATGGGTTTTTTTTACTATAAAAGAGTCCAAATGTGATAAGAGTGTGAAAACTTGCACTTTCTCCTCACATCCAGTAGAATCAGCTTAAATCAGGAATGTATGTTTGTCTGAAAAGAAACAGACAGCAGGTTTACTGTTGCATTCAAGTGCAATCTGTAAACTTGGGAATAGACACACACACACACACACAAAGTTGGTTATCAGAACAAATTAGTCTTTCACTTTTTCTTTTTCCTAAATGAAACAAATACATTTTCCCCTTCAAGTTTCTACTGAACCTAGCTTCTTCTCAAACTGAACCCCTAACCGGGACCATTTCTTGCTAGCGGGAGGATGTTCGTTCACTTCCTGCTCCAGGTTCGGCCCCATCAGGGACTCCAGGAGCCTGTTGTTTTCTCCTCACCACTGCCTGCTATTCATGACCGTTTCCTGCCTCCATTCAGACTGCCCAGTATTTTTCAGGACACACCTGCAGGCCCTCCGATGGCGAGCGCTGAACTTTTATTGTCCCATTGTCTGCTGACACTGAATCACGGCCTGCAATTAGAACAGCAGAGATACCAGAGAACTGCCCTGAACCACAGACTCGCACTGGCTCTGGGTGCGCAAATGGAGCTGTTTGTCATGTTTTACTCCTCCGCGCCCCAACCAGGGAGGAACAAGCGGCCCTGAGGTTGCCCATGTCAGCTCACGGGATTGTTTTGGCAACAAAGCTGAGAATCAAACTCCAGCTCCAAGCAGGAGAGAGCCTGCGTTCATGCATCACACACACAGGGTGTGTGAAAGTCACCAGCCTGCCTCTTGGCACACACACACATATACTCACCTGAAGCAACTCTGGCTGAATGAGATACACCATACAGGTAGCCGGACACCTTGGACAGAAAGCTTCAAATATCCCTGCTGTCTCTGTTGTTTTAGACAAATCTAAAACATTTATTTATTTACTTCCCAGGTTCCTTATTGGAAAACCATCCTAGCGATTCACACTAATCCCCTGCAGAGAAACAGAAACTGCTACATTTTCTCCACTAGAACCTTTCTTACAGAGGGTCAGAGCCTCCATTACAAATGTCCACAAATTTTAGTCGAGATTCATATTCTGCTGGTTGATGTCGAAAAAAAAAAACTGTTTCAAAACTGTATCGTTCCATTAAATAAGAAATTAAATTAAAATCGCACTGGGAATAAACTTGTTCAGGCAACAAGTCATGAAACAATCATGGCAGCAAAGGATGTAAACAGTTACATGAAATATATTCATATTTTAGCCATGGCGCTAGCGCTCATCATGGACCAGCCAGCAGAGAAGTCTTAATATGGCGTTGGAGCAGAGTGTGCAGCGTTTTGGGGAAACTGTAGTTGGAGATTTTACGGAAGAGCTGCCGATTCCACACTTTCGAATGTCGCACAACTTTTTATGAACTGTTAGATACTGTGAGAGTTATGGCAGAACAAACTTCAGATTGCCCCTCCAATCCCACCCAAAAAAACAAAAACAAAAAAAAAACATCACTTTCCTACTACTTCCTGTCGTGGTCTTCTTCGCCGTTTTTCGCCAGTAGTAACGTACGGCTCCCGATCACGTGACTCGCGTGACACGAAAGAAGCGTTTCCGTTCAACTTATTGTCCTGATTTGAATTTGCGCGGTTCTGTGGTTCATGGAAAGCAGCTAGTGAATGGTTTTACTCCGACTTGTCCCAATTTCTGCTCTAGAGGACTAAAAGCGGGCTGCATGTTCAGCACAGCCGTCGGGGAAAGTAAAGGAGCGAGAGGGACGGCGAGCCAACGCTGGAGTAGATATAAGGGGATTATTCCCCCCCTGGGAGACATAATCATGTGTAACACACTTGTTTTAAATCCAGTGGAAAACAAACAGGTGTTTGAGCCTTAAATCCCAGCCCGCTCCTGGCTCACACAGAGCTCCAGAAAACACCGAGCTGCCAGTCATTTGCGCTCACATCAGAACCGTCAGCCTGTGTGTGTGTGTGCTAAAACACACACCGAGCTCGGTGCGAAACCGGGCTTTCTGCTCAGAAACACACTCACTGCTCATTCAGCGGATGAAAAAAACAAAATCTGATTTAGTTGTCAAAACTCACTCTGAGCGCTCTGTGAAAGTCACCTTGGAGGAAATCAACACAACATTCCCACTCTTGATCCATCATTTGAATTCTTTTAAGGAATGTTCCACTTTTTTTTTTTTTTTTTGAGAAATTGGAGAAATAAAATAATATATATATTTAAAAAAAGCATGAAAAAAAAAAACACTTACCTGAGAGCCCCAGGAGAAAGGAGAGCAAAGTAAGTTTCCTTGAAGTAGAACAGATCTCCATGATTCTCTGTCCTGGTCCCTCAGCTGGTCTCTGCTTCACCTCGGGCTCCGCGGCTCTGCCAGTCCTCGCGCAGACACGTAAGGGACACTTGGGACGACGGGAAGCCGCCGGACGTCTCCACAGCGCGGACTCTAAAGGAGGGATGGACCGGAGAAAGTCAAGTCAATCCTGGAACCCGCACCTTCCGACACTGACCGTCCTTCGCGACTCTCGTTCTCCCTCCTCTTTACGCACTCTTCCCGGTAAATCCCTCCTTCCGGCTGCTCGAGCGAGAACAACTCTGCAAGTTGTCATTCAGTCCCTTCCTGAGAGGGAGGGCTGGGGGTGAGGTCGGGGTGGGGAGCGGGAGAGACCCGGTCCGGAGGCGAAGAGCCGATACACCTTTGCGAGTCAGTCGTACTGCTAGCCTGAGTGTCCAAAACACCTTCCACAGGAGCCCTTCGAAAATAAAACAGCTCCATTGTGGAGAGTCGCTACAAGCCCGTGATTAAATGTGATGCTTTTATTTTGTCAGCAAAAATGACCAACATCCGTCCTTCTGGTCCGAACGCAGCTGAAATTGACGAGTCGCACCTGTTCTGTGGTCCAGCGCCAAGAACAGGTGTAACAGACACCGTGTAGCGTACAGGAGGACAGAGCAGCCAGAGGACGCACTCAAGTAAGAATAGTACTTTTTATTCAAGTAAAAGGAAAGCCATAAAAAAAGTATTTGGTAAGTAAACTTAAGTTCTGAAAAACCGATCTTAACATCTGATTTAATTAGCCGTGGGACTCGAATACAATGTTTAATGGAGTTAATTGTATGGGCCTTGATTAAACCTAATTAATCACCATATGTCGACAAAAGAAAGCAACATTTTTAATTCAAAAACCGTCACTGCTGCTAAATTGTCGAATCAATATGAGCTCAACAACAAAGACATTTATTGTTTTCAATCTATTATTTGGGTTATTCAACAGTGCAAAGTGTTCCCTACATATTTTTAGATCCAAAGGCTCCAACGACAGTGTTTGTATGTGGAAAAAAAAATAAAGAAACGGAATGAAATGCAGTTAAACTGGGTTAATTCTTTGAGACGTTAAAATTTATGTAATTAGCTAATTGAAATTACCGCGGTAAAGTGCTGACCCTAGATTTGATATTTTAAAAAATCGTCAGACAGACAAAAACGTAAAGTTATGTGCAAATTCAGGCATCTTAAAGATTTCATCTTTAAGAATAACGAGAATTTCAAACCAATAATTACAAAATAATTTCAGGCAGAAAAAACACTTTTCCTTACTTACAGTTTAGTGCGAATATGTTAGAATACACCAGATACATGGCATTTGTTTATGATGGCTCAGCAGACAGATGATCATCTCAGAACAACACACAATTTAAGCCCAACTTAAATTGTAGGCTTGTATTTGAGTTGGATTCATTTTTGGTTAAAACGCGTTTGTTTTAACCAAAATTCAGTGAAGTTACTCGCAGCGGGTTGGGTAGCCAGATCGTTTACTCAAGAGTATCGGTGTATAAAACAATGTATAATACTCTTAAAAGTACTTTTTCAAGTTACTGAAATAAATGTAACTGAGTAAAGTAGTTACCCAGCTCTTGTGACAAGTGGGCTGGTTTAAACAAAAAACATCAAATCCCACTTTAATAGTCTGCAAAACAATTTCTACACTGTAAACTATTTAATTTCAGTCTATTTTTTATTTTAAAGTGTATAATGATTAAAAAATATATAGAAAAATATCAAGTTTAATTGATTTACATTACATTACATTTATTTGCGATAAAGTAAATTGAACGTTTGCTCAACTTTATTGACACTGAAGAAAATTTATGTACAAAAATAAATACAGGAATATAAACATTGGCAGAGCTAGCCATAGTTACCTGCACTTCTGATGATGTGTAACTTGTTAAATCAATTACTATGCTGCAGAGAATTGCAGCATTCACATATATTTTTACAGTGAAGAAAATATATTTTAAAATAAATGCTAAAAGGTCATATAATCACTTCGTTGTAATGAGAAAATGTTTGTGCCGAGTCAACCAAAAAAGCTAAAGCTACTACAGATATAACTTTTTATTTCCCTGCTGACATGCTTCAACCCAAACCAGTCACTGAAAAGAAGAATTTGCTCGTACTGAAATTCTAGACAGGCATATTTACATGCTACTCATCTAGTTTAAATGCCATGTCACAAGCTTTTTAAACTCTAAGCCTATTTTCCAAAACCTCACAACTAAATCCTGATCCTCTCCTCTCCTCTCTCCTTGAAAATGTTCAGTTCCTGTTCCGTCATGTGTGAAGAGGTTAAGGCTTGAAAGCAAAGCAAACAGACTGGACTCAGCTTGACGTGAATTCCCAAGGTGAGCTCACCATCCTGATAGAAAAATATGGACTGACCTGTGCTCGGCCAAGTGGTCAGTCCTCCTTATTTCATTTTCTGGGGTTACTCTGTTGCCTCAGCAACAATGCTGAGGCTAACACAGGTGGACTGCTCATTTATGCGAGGTCAACCAGGGTTATACTGTGATTAAATCCAAAGTAGCAGAGTCCAGTTCATGTGGGAATGAGATTCGGTTGTATTGTTGCCAACAGCCTCTGTGCTTCTTTCTAAATAGGAAGTTTTTAAGCAGAAGCCGGAAGAACGTGCCTGTTGATTTGAGGAGGCATTTTTCAACTAGAGATGCAACATTAATATTTATAACAGTCCCGATATTGAAAAAAATTCTAGATCGGGTATCAGTGGCAATGTGCCCGGTCCATAAAGGCAGATCCATTCAGTCTAGTTCTATGCTTTGTGCTCTTAGCAACGTTGGGCTTTATTATGTATTTTGCATTATATTTAGAATTTCTAGTTGCACTTTCTGAGCCACCTGGAAGAAGATTTGTTGAAGTTTATTTTTCCATGTTTTTGTTTTTTTTTTCCTCTGAAGAGTTTTTTGCGGCGCTAGTGGCTCGCATTTTCCACAACAGTAGGCTGACAGGAAGGGGGAAGGAGAGGGGGGAAGACATGCGGCAAAGGTCGCCGGGACCGGGAGTCGAACCTGCGACGTCCACGTCGAGGACTGAGGCACGCCTCTATTTCTCCATGTTTGACCAAGGTAGTCAACCTATTGTTTTTGTCAGCTTCAATTTCTTTATTATTTGCTTTATTTGCCGTTG
>CAEFZX010026023.1:0-11178 GCA_903066825.1 Alfaro cultratus
TATATATATAAGGAGGCTATTGTGCTCTTACAGTAATCAAAATCATACTCTTAAAATATTCTCTGAACTTCACCATGAAAACCCCCCCAAAAAACCACGTGTGGCTCAATTTTGTGAACAATAGGCTGTAAAAGCCTTCAATCCTTTAATACTGTCTTTGTGAGCCACTTAGCATTTATACAAAGCTCTTGAATCACTCCTGATGGCCTTTCTTTTAAACACCCACACATATATTTCAGCTTATGAAATCACAGCTTGTTCATCGATCTGTCTCAGCCTTGGCAGACTTTGTCTGAGTTTGGGATCGACTGCTGCCTCAGCTACAAACTTTAGCTTTTAATCCTTCAAGGTGCATTAAAGTACCTTGTACATTTCAAACTCAATATCGTAAATTTCTGCCAGAGGTGGGCTGTAAATCCACGCTATCTCCACAGGCTGGACGTCAGTCAGCTTCATTTCAGGTGTGTATGCTGCCACAAGGCCTCACAAGCCGTTTGTGCGCTATCTCTGTTGTCGGTTTATGACTGTGTTTTGGTAAATGGCGTATTTGACTTTCAGCTTATGCGCTCTCTTTCTCCCGAGTGCGATCTAAGCCTGGCGCTTTTTGACATTGCGCATATTTGTGGAATGCATGGAATTTCTTCTTAGCGGATAACACCACTTCTGGACTTTAAATGCCGGTTATGTAGATAGTGAAAGTGAGATCCATCACCTTGTGTTCTTCATTTAATAAAGGGAGAGAGTTTCATGACACCAAGTTCAAGGACTGGGGAAGTTTGAGGCTTCGTTGTAAACTACTGATGTTAGGCGACTTGGAAAATGGTTCTGACAGACACATATTGACAGGTAGATCCCTTTAAGCAGAATTGATCTGCTTTAATGTACTGAGGTGAATATGAATCAGGAATTCACCCTTCCCCTGCCATAATAAAATCTCCCCTTCAGAATCCATTTGACGGCAGAACTTTGATGGAGAAATACCGCATTAACAAGTCAGGTGTCGGGATTACACAGCAAGCTGTCATAAAACATCCATCTGAAGCTTTTTGTTAGCCTGGTAAAAACACTGCTTTAGATGCTTTAGATTACCATTACCCCATACTTTTGTACAAATAGCAAGCTGCTTGGAGAATGTTCACTTAAATGTGTTATTTGTTCAATCTTATTCAATAAAGCAACAAATATAGGCAGATAAAAATAGATTAAAGATATTTACATCATTATAAATATTATGTTAATTTCTAATTTACACACATTACTATTTGTAGTAGCTACAGAAAGCAGCAATCTCCTGTTCCCTGATGGAGTAGGCCACTGAAAGAAACACAGGAGGCTTTGTTGCTGTTTAGAAAAAAGGGAAGAAATGGCCTGTTTTGACGTATTACTGCGCCTCACAAAGTGCCATAGAAATGCTGTAATCCTCACAGATCCAGTGAAATCCACTCGCCGTGCTAATGCAGCCACCGTGAAGTGCTGAAGCTCGTCTCTGGGAAAACATGCATTTGTTGGGTATATTTATGTGGTGTACATTAACAGAATGAAAAATGCAGTAATGAGGCAATGATTCTGAACAGATGTGTGTTTCTACCAGGATGCTGTTTCAGAGTTTGGAGCCAGTTGCTCAGTTTAATTCAGTTAATTAATTTAGTGCTAATTCAGACACAAACAAAAAAAGAAAAAAAAAAGAAAAAAAAAAAAGACAAGCAGGTCCACATTGAAGAAAGAAACAATCCATTTGATCCGGTTCTATTGGATATTTTCCAATTTAATACTAGTTGTAAACAAATGCAGTCAAGTTCAGTTTGTTAGTGAAAAATGTTTGCTTTCCTAGGAAACTCAGCCGGTTGCATCAAGTCACTAAAATGAAAAAAATAATTCCTCCTGAACCAGCATGTGTCCGCATTAAATGATTGATTACTCTTTATAATACAAGTACTCTGCATTAAAGATTCATTAAAATATGTTGTTGGAACTAGATATGAACTCCTTTTTTATTACATAGATATTAGCGGAAACATTAGACTCTACATTTTTTGTACTTAACAGTCTATAGGCCCATCAAGATTTTACTAAAGTCTGAAATATTGACCACTTCATTCCCTTTACAGAATCAAGATGTGATTAGTATATGTGCATGTCAATATTTCAAACTGAATTATCATTACTTAGTCCTTTCCCATCCACAAAATCATCACACCAGCAGGCTGTTCATATTCACTGTGATCGATATCCAGCATCGTAGGCCTTTTGATCTGCACTTAAACTCATTTAACCTGCTTTCTCACACTTGGCTCAAAGGCTGAAAATGATCAAACTTGCTACTGCTGAATCTAGGTTTGTACTTAGTTATTTTTCCCCCCAATCTAAATTCTTACTTCCATATTTGTCTGAATTTGATGCAGTTGTGTCCAAAGCTCTGTAAGTGCATATATTTCACATAAAAATGGGTAAAGTTACACCAGAGCTCTCTAGATTTGTATTGTATCAGTGTCTTTGTTTCACTCCTTTCTTCAGAGATAGGCAGTCTTGATATGGACTAATTTTTAACTCTTATAGCCTCCAGCAGATACACTCTTTATCTGGTCACCATGTTCAGACTTCTGGGATGCATGAGAAAATGCCCAACAAGGTCATTTAAAAAAAAATAAATAAAGGATCAAATCTGACTCAGAAACATCCTGAGTCAGATTTGATTTGATTTCATGTCAATACTGGAAAAGTGTAAAAAAATAAAAAAATTTGGAGGAGATGTCTGCTGAAATTCACAGAACATGGCATATTTGAGAGTTAAGCCATAGTGTTAAAGCATTTGAAGGGCTACTGAAAATACAAATGTTTCTACTTTTTATAGTTAAATGTTAAAGCACACATCTTTTAAGGTGTATTTTATGATCTGTTTTCTACTGGCCATCACTGTGGAGTGCATCTGTGGTCAGACAGTGTAATTGATTTCAGTGGACAATTAATTTTGGATTAACAAGAGCTCAGAAGGGTATTTCTCACCCTGAGGCAAGTAATGAGCTCCTGCTGTGCTGTTTGCTTTTAGAGGATCATGTGGTTTTGATTTATAGCATCACACCCAGTAACAGCAATTTCCAGCACTGTAAGGATTGTTCAATCACATCTTTCATTGTGGTTTTCACAAAATCTCTGTTTAGAAATTGTGGGAAGTCAATATTTGGTCATAACTTCGTTTTTTTAAGAATGTGAAGACAGGAGTATAGGAAGAAGCATAAAGAGAGAATGCACGTCAACAACCTAAAAGTCTGCTTCTATACCTGCAGGAAGAGAGAAAAAAGCAAGCAACCATGCCAACAATATAATAATAATAGCTATTATTATTATTATTATTATTAAGTCACTGAAAAGTTCAAAGTACAAGTTAATATAAATTGTAACTGACCTGTAATTATATAGTGATTTATCAAGTCTAGAGGACCCCAAACCACTGTACAGTACATTCACCCATTCACAGAAACTACAGGATTGTAGCCACAGCTGCCCTGGTGCAGTCTGTTATTTATAAGTTAATTTGACTTTGATGGGTTTTAAATAGTTTCACTTTGAAACTTTATCGCCGATTCTTTGATACACCTTAAAGAAAGTGTCATTTCTTTGATTGAAATTCCTGGTCTTTGACTGAAGTATTTTTAATTATTATTATTATTATTATTATTATTATTATTATTATTATTATTATTATTATTATTATTATTATTATTATTATTTTATTTTATTTTTATTTTTTTTATTTTTATTTTTTTTTTTTACCAGACCTGAGTTAAACATAATGGAAAAAGTCCAACAAGTTTTCTAGCTTCTGCTGCTTCTCCGGACCTTGGCTGATATATAACAGAATGTGTTTTTGAGTATTTGCTGCTTCTCATAACCACACAGAGCCATGAATGTCTTCAAAAATATCTGAAGATTTTCAAGCCTCAGTAGTCTTACATATTTGGGCTTGCTGCCAATGAGAAATTCCTCATGCATTTTGCAACTACGTCGAAGGTTCTGCCCTGAAGCAGGCAGAGAGAACAAATAGTAAAATGGAATCTGAATATAACCAAAAGTACAGGAAAGCAAGACGTATAAAAAGTAATACAAAAAGGTTTTCTGGTTTGTTTTCAACTTTATAACAATACTGGATACCTGTTCTGAAATACTCACGCACATATTGCAATAGTAAACCCTTTTTTTGCATCCTTTTACTCAATGTGTGTATAACGGTGTGTATTTTCTAAAGTGTCTTGGTCGTTCCTTCCTAATTACATTACAAACATTTGTCATTGCACAAAGTAGATATATGTTAATTGCTATCTGTGTAACTTTACAATTACACTGCACTGTAAAAGTTTATCAATACCAATTGCTGCTCTCTGCCACACTGATTGATAATCCCACAATATCTAATTGCTGTTGGAAAACCTTTTTTTTTTTTGCGCATCCCCCTTCTCTTTATATCTGTTTTCCAAAAGTTAAAGCATCGTGTGTGCCAGAGTTAAGCTGGATCTTCCACTCCGATAGATGTTCATTTGAGATGATAAGTGGAGGAATAAAATTGTCTTGATTTACACACTGTAAGTAGGACCTGCAATATTGGACTATCAGTTCTGAAGATTCGCTGTTCAAATACTTCTAAATAAAGCTTTTAAGTTTAAACTAGCAGAAGTCAATTTGATAGCAGGCAGTGATAAGCCTGGCTAAGGTGTGAAAACACCAAAACAAAATTCTAAACCCACAGATACAAAACATAAAGTGGGTACAGAGATCACACCTCAATACTAAAAGAGACAAGTTATGTAGTTAGAAACAATTATAATAATATGTTTATGACAGTGTCATGTCACTCTTATGCACAGTCCATCAAATAAAGTGTAACCAAAATGGAAATATAATGAAAGCACAATGTAATTAGTTTCACCTGGAAAGTGTGTTGTAATTGATCTTTCTGTGCTCTGGTAGCCTGATATATTTGCAGTACTATAGAGTGTATGAAGCATGTAATGTATAAAGTGGCAAAGCAGAATAATAAAAGACATTAAGTAACTTAAAAGTGTATTTCATTAGCAATTATAATGAACCAAAAGTGTAATTGTAGCATGTAGTCACACTAGTAATATATAAAATATGTAATGAAGCCTGGCGCAAATTCAAACTGGAAGACTCTTCCAGTTTGCATCATCCAACCGGTGCATCCTGCTCATCACCGTCGACAACTCGCTCGGCTATTCGGCCGCATTCTTCACCACCTCCACCACCAGTGCCGGGTCCCTGGGGGAATGACGTTCCTATCAGCATCGGGAATGCTCATCCGAGCCCATTGCAAATTTCACGATAATCGATGTCCTCAGCAGGGGACCGAGCGCCAAATATTTAATTCATGCTTGTTAATAAACTTTTCTAATTGTCTTCCTTTTCTCCGTCTGAGTCTCTCCAGATTGAAATGCCAATATACTTAAAACACATTCGAAGTATATTTTAAATGTAATTCAATCACAAAAATAGTACACTCCAAGCATACTAATCAAGCATGTTAATATTACATAAAAAGCAATATACTTAAACTACACCAAGTTCAACTTAAGTTGTCCAAAAAAAGTATGTTGAAGTATGCTTAGTCCACTTTAAATTCTACTTTATTAATGCAATTTAAATACTATTACTGCGACAGACTGGCGACCTGTCCAGGTGATCCCGCCTCTCACCCGGAACATCAGCTGGAGATAAACACCAGCACCTCCCGACCCCACTGGGACAAGGATGTAAAGAAAATGGATGGATGGATGGATAAATACTATTAAAGTACACTAAGCACAAAATGAATTGTGCTTACACACTTTAAGTTAACTAATCCTAAGTGAACTTGAAGTACACTGACTTAAAATATGGTCAAGTATGTTAAAATTGAACATACTTAGTACAATAATTTTTCACCAGGGCAGCAAAACTCGAGAACTTCTCCCTGTGTTACTTGAAAATAAGTGTCTCTAAAAAGTTAGAGGACGTGAAGCTTAAGCAAGCACCTTCACTTCTCAATTTAATAGCTTAGAGTTACTTACATCAGCTAGATAGAATAGTGTAGAATAGTAATATTCTTTCCCACAGTGGGAAAATTCAGGAGTAGCAGCAGTAGCACAATAAAGTTTATTGGCAGCATGCAATTTCAAACTAAGGTAAAAAAGAACAAAAAAAGAAAAATAGGATGAAGAAAATGCATAGTCTACAAAATTGTACAACATAAGAAAAGTAACACTGTGCAGTTGATAAAAAATAGCATTCTCAAATTACAAGAAATGTGAGACTGAGTAGGTTAATTTGAAAAGAGTGTACAAGATGTGAGTATTTGAGCACAGAAAACAGCAACAGACTATTTACAAGAAATAAAACTGTGCAAATAACAGCAGGGGTGTGCAAATAGATACTGTTTTATGAGGCAGACTTTATTTTGGGAAGAAATATTGTGTGTGTGTTTTAATGTAGCAAGATATTGTAGCGCCAAGACTTAAGGAATTTGGACTGTGGTGTGGTTTCAAAACATTGAAGTATTTCAGAATCTGCCACCATAGTCACTGGGTTCGGTAAGAGTTTATCATCTGACACAACAAAGTATGAAATGTGTTTAAAATAAAAATTGAGGTTATTTGGGAAGTGTTCATTTATTCATTTCAGAGAAGTTTTAATATTGAGTATGGCTCACTTGAATGTACCTTTGTAGTAAAAACTGGCAGTAGAAAGAAGCACAAGTGGTGAAGACGTACAGTATGTCTCAACTTGACCAAACATTTACGTCGGTGACTAATGGACCCGACCCATTATGGGATGCTTTTCTAGTGCATGTGAAGCCTCAGCTTCAAGAATAGCTTGTTGACAGACTAAATTCAAGGGGATAAACATATTTTTTTTTTGCACAACACCACAATGATTAAATTCATAAGTGAATTTCTTGGACAGTTCTTATCCCTTTGTTTGAAGGGTGACTGGAAACAAATCTCTGCTTAAAGAGGAAGTTTAAATTGTTGTTGTTCCCCTTGACCCATTTTTGAGTGGCACCAAATTACTTGATGATATGAAGTCTAGGGTAATTGGGAGAAGCCCCCTAATTAGGAGAATCTGCACTCAATTAACCATTTTTATCCTGGTGTCTCATGGGGTACTATTAAAGCAGCTGCTGAACTGTGGCCATGTGCCTGCGATGCTATGCAAAGTCTGGAGCTGAGGTTTCTAGAAAGACTGTTGCTTCACTGTTGGATAAACTCCTGATTGAACGGGTGCAGCTCTTGCCCCCACACTCCACTCTTAAACTAGAGAGTTGCTCAAAGGTTTTCCTAGTAGGGCCGGATAAAATATCTAGTTCAGCAAATAGACTGCACAGAGACAAGACTCTCATACCCCGATCACAGAAACGCTGCTCATGTTGCTGCAGTATATATAGTTTCTTAGTCCATTTTCCAGATTTTGTTAAAAACCCCAGATTTCAGTATGATTAATTTGGATTTTGTGGACAATAGAAAGTGATGATTAATTAAAACATGGCTTATTTTTTATTTTAAATATTTTTTTACAAATAAATATCTGAAAATGTGCCATGTTATAACATTCAGATTCAAATTCTCATCTCTGTTGTTGTCTAGATTTTTAATAGGTAATTCTAATACATCAATATGATTTAATCGAAACCTTTTCTTTGTAACTTTGGCTGAATACTGAGAAAAGGATCCCTGCTGTAAGCTAAACCACAAACTGAGATTCAAGTTTTCTACCAGGATTTCTCAAACCTTGAAGCCCCATATAAATCGATGTTTATTGCTATTTTAATTGCATTAATTTATGTTACTACAGATGCATCAGTCCATCCTTAATTATAAATCAGTGTTTTAAAGAAAGTTAAAATTGGTCAATTTCCCATCTCCGTTTTGCTTTGTTTTAAAAACTTAAACTACTTTTCTTGAATCTAGCCTATTGTCTTTCTTCGCTCCTGATCTCAACAAACCATTATGCGTTTTTATTGCACAAAAAACTTGCAATGAATGAAAAAAGCTGATGCATTGTTGTCGGCTTAAGTTTTGTGGCTGATTTCTTCCTGTAGGGAAGTTAAGCTGAGAAAAGTCAGAGCCCCATGTAGGGGAACAGCCTTTTTTTCCTCGATTCGCTGACTGTATACTAATCGTCGTGGAAGGTTTCACTGAAAGCCAGCCTGCCATGACAGGGAAACACAGATACCCATAATTCTGCAGCCACAAGCTGCGGTCTTTGGCTTGCAACAGTGACCAGTGTGCTTTGTGTGAACACAAGAAGAGCAACAGCTTAAATCAGAATGGAGAGTGGTGAAATGTATCTAACGGTTTGAAGAAAGAAGTATAATCAATTCGCTATGGAAGGTGGAAAAAAAAGGAGTGCATGGGGATTTGGGTTTGTGTGTTTTTTTTTTATAACAAGTAAATAAACAAATAAATAAAATAATATAAAAAAGGGTCTTTGTTGCTAAACTTGGAACAAAGACCACATTATACATGCATAACCTGGATAATTCTAATGGTAAGCTTCAAATTAGAGCAAAACATAGTTTCAAGTTCAACAATTGTTTACACATGGCTAAAAATATGGGATGCATCACATGTATCTGGATTAAAAAGACTAAGCTACGTGCTGCACCCTAGATCAGTTTGTGATGTTTATACAGGAGTCGGTAAAATGATCAAACAAGTCGCTTCTTTTGAACATTTAGGTGCATGCAGAGAGGTTTTAAATGGCCCACACAAGTGTAAACTGTTTGTGCTGAAGTTCATAAGGGTCTTCATGTTTTGTGACAACTATAACTGTTTGATGTCTATAATATTTGACTGTTCTACGTGGCAGTAAGTATCAATAGGTACGGTATTGCTTGCTGGTTTAGTAACCTGAAAGTTGAAGCAAAGGTCCAGATTAATGATTTGGTAAAGACGGACCAGATAAATGATAATGGGCCACAAGATAATGGATATTCTGATTCCATCCACTTTACAAGAGCTATTTGAGCAGGTCATCATTAAACAGGCAATTAACATTTGATGGATATTAAACATGTATTATCCTCTTAGAACGTGTTACTGAATTCAGGGCAAAGGTTTAGGTTTAGGTTTAGGTTCATGTAAGCACAGTTGTGTTTTTGTTTGTCCCTTTCAATTAAGGGACAAACAAATGTCCCTTAATTGGAAGGACATTTGTTTAAATGACTGGAGCAGGAGCTAAACAAAAACTACTATAATTGAGGGTTTGCCTTTTTAAGATTTACTAGTAGGAACTTTTAAAAATGCATATCTTGTTACAGTTGATGTTGTTTTCTTTGTTATATTTACGTACTGTCGGCTCACTGTTTTGTCTATAAACCAAGGAAACTGTGTGGGTGTCCCCCCCTCCAACCTGGTCCTCAAATGCCCCAAACTCCCTCCCTGCTCTCGCAACCGGATGATCTGCATGTCAATGATGCATAATGCAAATGCAAAGCACCATCACCCTCCCACCCCCATCAACATCTTTGTGGGGGGTTTTGGTATGGGATGCCACGAAGGTGGTTCGCCCAGGATGCTAAACAGGTTAGGAGATTTATAATAATCACTGTTTCCAAAATAAGTGTTAACATCCCTGATGTTATTTGCTGTCTTTTCTCATTACAAATAATATCACTGCTCATATATTTTTTTTAAGTTCCCTGTAAATAGTCTTGCTGTTTTCAATGCACATATGTACACATACAGCCTTACTTTGAATATGTATGCCTCTCTCTACTTCTAACTTGATGCCGGTTTATCTAAATTTTAACACTGTGGAGCAATAAAAGAGTTTTCTATTCTATTTTATTCTTTATTTTTAAAAAGTTAGGTCTTGACAACAACGGCTTCAAGCAGTGAGGAGAAAAGAAAACTCAAAGGTAGTTAATGGAATGGCTGATAAACATTAAGCAACAAACAAAAAAACTAAGAAAAGTAATAATGCACATAAGTAAGGCTAGAAAAAAAGAAGGAAAAACAATAAAACACACTTTTAAAACAGAAAACTGTGTCCTCATTGAAGGACTTGACTATAAATTAAATATAAACTATACAAAGTTCTAATGTACAGAACAAAATAACAAAATACAAACAAAAACTCTCATGACTGCACCTGTCACAAACTTTATTTATTCCCAAGCAGCAAAATAAAAATGATTCAAGAGTTAAAGAGAGAGTTAGAATAACCTCTAGTTTAACAATAGTAACTCTCCACAGCTCTAAGCTAAAGTCAGCTCAAGGCCAAACCTCCTCCAAACACACTGAATGCACCAGAAGCTTTGTTACTTGTCTTGATTGATAACCTGGGCCACTTCCTCGCACCACTACTCACAAACATGGTTACTTGTCTCAGCATTTTGAGACAAATATGTTTCACTTTAACACATGAAAAGCATAGGATACTTAAACCAACGTGGCCAACGTTTAACAGATTCACTTAAAGCTTATGAATATATTTAGAAAGGTGTGAAAACAGAAATCATATTTTAGGTTTTGGCACCCACAGCCAGAAAAAAAACGTGTTAATAAAAGTAAAATCTACATGGCGATATTAACTATACTAACAGAGAGAAAATAGATAATATACAAAAATAGATCTGCAAGTGCTAAGAAGTGGAGCAGGAAGTGGAATTGATAAGGCACTCGCGGAATGTGCAAAATGAATTGACTGTGATTTTATTTGAGTCTAAGTGAAACATATGTGTAAATTAGATCAACTAGCTGAGAAGTGGATGTTTTTATATCTGAAAGGCCACATATGGACATTCTGTTGGTGTTTTTCACTCTTGCGTTGGCGCAAAACAATGGTGGATCAAATCTGGCTGTTGAAAACTGAGCTAAGTCTGGAGACATTTGAGACTGTGGTGGAGGGGAGGACACTGAAAAAAATAAACTCCTATTCATCGTGGTCAACCTGAACCAACTCCTCCACCACACACTGGACTGACAGCGGAGCACCTTCTCCAACAACCTGCTACATCTCTGCTGTTGGCAAGACAGAAACAACAAATCTTTCCTGCCACATGCCATTACCCTCTACAGTATCTAAGTCTAATTAGTACTGCTCACTGCTCATTACCATTGCTCCATTTATACTTAATAAATATGTGCATTTTTGCATAGCACTATTTTATTGCTCAGACTATATATA
>CAEFZX010026024.1:0-19473 GCA_903066825.1 Alfaro cultratus
CTTTATATAATAAAAAACAAATATATATATATATATATATATATATATATATATATATATATATATATATATATATATATACTTATTGAAAAAGTTTGATCCATGTCAAGAATTTGCAGTTCGAAAATTATAATGTTATATGGGACCAATAACAATATGTATTTTTATTACAGAAATTTTGACATTCTGAAAAATATGTTGATGTACTGTACAGGATATGCACGTAGTACTTCCTTGGTGCACCTTCTGCATGAATTACTGCATCAATCCAGCGTGGCATTGAGGTGATCGGCCTGTAGCACACCTGGGGGGTTAATAAGGAAGCCCAGGTTGCTTAACAGCAGCTTTCAGCTCGACTGCATTATTGCATCAGGCTTCCAATTTCCTTTTTTCAGGTCAGGCAACTTAGGCTGCCAATCACCCACAGTGATGCCATAGTCATTAAATCAGGTTGGCACATTTGGTAGCGTTGGAAGGGCCAGATTTTAACACAGAACAAAGTCAGCATCTCCATAAAGTTTGCCAGCAGAAGAAAATACGAGGTCCCCTAAAGCTCCCAGGTAGACTTTGTACTTGACAGACCAACACCAGCAGATAAAATAGTCCCCCAAAGTAATCTATGATTGTGAAAGAGTTCAGCCCATTTTCTCCTAAGCTAAGTAGGATACTTCTACCTAGACGTCTGTGCGGTTGCTCTTAAGGCACTGACTTTAGATGGAGTCACTGCCTTGTGAATTGCCCCAAAACTCCTAATGGACCCCGCTTCACAATAATCTTAAGACAAGGCTTATACATTTCTTGTGTGCTCTTTCCTATCACTTTTTTTAATTTTTCCAATATTTTTTTTATTAATACATTGGGATACAGCAATCTGAGAAAACAGAAATTTTAGCAATGACTTACCTCCACTGTGGAGGATGCCAGCTGAAATGTTCAATCAGGAATCCTACGTGTGAAAGGCCACATGTAGGACATTTTTTTAATAAATTGAATTTTGTATTTTTATCAGCTGCAAGTCATAATCATTAAAGAAATCACTTGAAATACTGTATATCAAAGCACATCCAGTGGACCCCACCTAGTTACAATTAAGCATTCATAGATTCACCAAAGTTTTCTGTGGAATGTGACTCAAAATCATTTTCTGAATATCAAACACATTCAAAAGAAAATACAGCTTGGAAAGCCGAAATACCTGAACACAATGTTACTTGACTTATTGGTTGGTGCTTGAAAAGCAGCTAATCCAGGAGCACTAATCATTTTCCTTGATGCCAATAGGCTGAACCCACAAAAGAGCAGATTAAGAAGACTATTATTTTTTGAACAGTTTCCAATGTGCATATTAATTGATATTAAGGTATATTTGGTGGGTGTTTTTAATTATTAAAGGAGGCATTTTAGAGGCGGTATCAAATATTTATGGAATTAGCTCTTTTCAGGCTGCTGTGGCCCCTAACCCCAAGGAATACCAGGGATTTACTGTACATCCATTTCAGGTTGTGCTACTTCAAAGCCAAGTAACATGTAGTTGTATATGCAGTCTGACTTCTATTAAATGAATCATTAAAACTATATTGCTTAAGAATATTTTGAAAGTAAGTTGTTTGTGGAAAAGCCTGACCATAAATAGCTCCATGTATGCCTTGCAGATTTACAGTGGTGGTAGAGCTCTCTTTTTTTTTATTTATTTGGTAGGAAACGTGTCATGGGCTTGTGTGGCTTGGCTGTATTGAGTTAACCAGACAGAAAGAATCTCCTCTGTGGGCCTCTAACCCTTAACCATCCATCCATCTGTAGTCCTGTCTGACATTTCATGGACAGCCAGTCAAATGGAAGTAACTCAGATAACATACAGCTCTTCACGGATGGGCCAAACATCTATAATCACCTCCACAAATGTCACCACAGGAAAGCAAGAAATAAGCAGGGGGAGGAACAACAGGTACTGAGACAGACGGGCACAGAGAAAAAAAAAATCACTGTGAGAGAATATCCTCCTGACTACCAGGAAAAAAAATATTGTCCAATCACCATTTTTTAAAATTCCACAATCTTTGTAAGGTACTTAGAATACTGAAAACATTTTTTTTTTTTTTTTAGAAAAAATGTTTTTATTTTTGAAATATCATGTGTCCACTACAGTGGACATCGGAACGCCATACATTTGAAATTGGCAACCCGTTTGCCCTAAGAAAATATCCATACATCAATATAAAAATGAATTTCACAAAATGAATTTCACAAAACTGTCCATCATCACTAACATAAATATTAGTGTGAGTATCATAGCAATTCCTGTGCTACCGGACTTAGATGTGGACTCTGCATCTGACTCTGCATCTGCTTGCCCTCATAGAATTTCATCCTCAGAGCTCTCTGAATAACTTCCTCTGCTTCTGCCTGAAACATTGCATCTTCACCTTCTTCACCAGACAAGTCTGAGTCTCCATCAATAATCCATCCATCCATCTTCTTACACCCTTTTTCCTAGTGGGGTCGGAGTGTTTATCTCCAGCTATCGCTCTGGGTGAGAGGCGGGGTCACCCTGGACAGGTCGCCAGTGTGTCACAAGGCAACACAGAGTCAAACAGGACAAACAACCAAGCACAAGCACACGCACACGCACACGCACACGCACACACACACACACACACACAGGGAAAATTTAGAAAGACCAATTAACCTGAAGCCGGAGTACCCGGAGAGAACCCACCCGTGCACAGGGAGAACATGCGAACTCCGTATAGAAAGACCCCGGGCCGGGAATCGAACCCAGGACCTTCTTGCTGCAGGGCAACAGTGCTACCAACTGCGCCACTGTGCAGCCCTATATCAATAATCAGCAGTACAATTCTCTCTGCATCTGAGAACGACTCCCTTTCTTTTCATTTCTTTCAGAAAAAAAACAGAGGAAATAACTACAAATGTCCACTACAGAGGACAATTTTTCAACTTTCAAATACTCCGATAAAATACAGTCCAAATACTTCATAGTATGTTTTAATATGCTGCTAAGAGACTGATTTAGATTATGCCAACAAGAATTTAAACCAAAATTTGCACAATAAAAAGTATTATGCACTTACTTTTTCTCTTCCCATAAAATGTGCTTTAGTGATGGATGCCATTTTTCTGAATGAGGAAAAGGAAGGTTCAAAAGCCCCACCCCTTCACATTTGGCATCATTGAAAAGGCCTAAATGTCCTCTGTAGATAGCAAAAGGATTTAATTCAGTAGTATGCAGGGGGTGGGAGATATTCAAGTTTACAAATGTCCTCTATAGAGGACAAATTTGAACTACTGGTAGTCCTGAGAGGAAAATGACTTGAAATACTGAAATCCAGTCTGCATCAATGTTTGTTATAAACCAACCTTCAAGGAAATTTTCAAGAGGAAATACAAGAATTTGACAATATTATTCACCTCTGCTTTGAGAGAGTTTAAAGTAAAATACAAATATGTCATGAGTTGTGGGGATGAGTGGTGAGAACAGGACGCCAGGAGACCCAGGTAAGAGGAAGATGGTGGTTTTAATAACAAATGAGGTTTCAAACAGTCCACAGGATTCTGGCGGCATGGTTGAGCGGAAGCCAGGGCTCACACCGGTAGCAAACAGAACATACGTGTGGAGAAACAAACAGGCAGACAGAAACAACGCCACAAGCGACGAGGACCCGACGGAGAAATAGAGACACAGGTAGGATTAAGTACACTGAGGGCAATCAAGGAAACAAGACACACCTGGGAGTAATCCGGGGCGACAGGACAACACAGAGAACTCAGAATAAATGCACAGAAAAACTCAAATCAACACAGAGAAAACTCAAAACCTGACAAAATAATCTTTTAAGAATTTTACTTGTTAGAAAATTCCGTGAGTTTCAAAAATGCTGAATCTAGTTTGAGAATGTTCTAAACAAAGAGACACATCACGACTTCCAGCTGGACAAACAGTGACTTTTTGAATAGATCACATAAAAACGCTAACCTTGGATTCAATGGAAGCTGCAGCCCTTATGTGAATGGCAGCTCTCTGAATAGCATGTTAATTGCAGCGGTGACCTTGTTTTGAAAAACTGCACAATAGAAATCTGGGTACTGTGAAACCATGCCAACAAGCTGAAATCTAGAACGTGCCCTGTGAAAATGATAGATAACTGTCCCTGCCAGCTGTCCTGGGTTCTCTGATAACTTCTCTGTTGCATTTATTGTCTGTCAGTCACTCAGTCAGTTCCTGTTTCATCTACAAGAAGAAAAAACTGCAGAAATCTATCGGGTTCATCACCCATAGTACTAATGTACTATGGGTGGGTCACTGGTACAAGTGAGATTATCACAAAGCAGAAACGAACCATTGTGTTGCGAAATACAATGAGGCTTGCGGCCGAATCCTGACATCTAGGGTCATCCAGGGCCACATTTCCTCTTCACTGGCTCATACAAGGTTTATCACTTTGTCAAACCAGAAACTTGGTGTAAAATCCAATTTCCAGTTTCAGCTTTTCAGAACTCACCAAAAGAAAGGCATATAGGTTATTTCCTCATTTACATTTATCAAGTGATGAGAAGGGAATGGGGAAAGAAACACAGATAAATTGATAAAGTAAAGGGAATTACTCTCACCCTGCACTGCAGGCGGACGAAAGGTCATTATCATCACTCACTTCACAACCAATCTCACACTGAATCACACTGAGGAATCGCCACTATCTTTTTTTAATGCACATACACACACATGCACACGCATCCACACTTTGGGCCACATTCTAACTTGACTGCTGTTGAAAACCTACTGATCCCCATGTTATGATCAGATTTCAACAACTGTGTTTCTTTTAGTTTTGAGTGGGTGAGTTGAGTATCAATATTGCAAAATTTGGGGCTGGAGAGATATGGTTGTACTATATGCTAGGCAAGCTCTGAAAATAATGTTTTCTAGACTTACTGTCATTCATTTCTAATTTTAGGGGTAGAGGCCATGTCCCACCATGACTTACAGTATATGAGATATCAGATTATGTAAAACAATTTTGCTAATTTTAAATAACATTTCTGCAGTTATTGCACATTTGTTTTTCTGTACTGCACTGATATACTATATAGCAACTGTAGTCTGTTGACATCTTAATGTTAAATACACATGCACATTACATTTTTTTTAGAAGCCATTATACTCAGTTGGAGATCCTTTGGATTGTGAGTATGATGTTTCTATTTTTAATAACAGCACACTTCTTATTTATATTCAACAATTTTTGATTTCTCAGGTGACGTTGGTGGGAGATCCTCCCGTAATTTGTGAGTTTTCTGGTAGCCTCACTTTTGTCACTCTCCCAGCGAAGCTGTGGATAAAACCCAGTAGCTTGCCACCATCAACAACAGTCCACTTCAGGTTCTCCTCGGCCCACGTGTGTAAGCTTCATCAGTGTGTAGTAGATCCAGATGTTCTGACTCAAACCTCAACCCATTCCTTGTGAGGCTCCTCCAAATTTATGACTGGATTTTGCTTCCTTGTCCTCTCCAGCCTGCAGCTTTCTTTGCTCCTCTTGCACCATTTCCTACTACACTTTTTTCTTCCACTCAACTTTCAATGAATATACTTGGTTATAGCACTCTGTAAACCACTAGCTTCTCTATCAAAGACCTTCTGTGGTTTCCTCTCTCTGTGAATGGTGTTGATGACTGGATGCTGGACATGTGTAAAGTCAGCAGTCTTCCCCATGACCGCTGACTTGTCCTACTGACCCAGACTCAGAGACCCTTTAGAAACTCAGAATGGTCTCTGAGTCTGGAGAGGCCATTCAGTTGTTTTATTTAATTAGCTTAATATTTATAAAATTAAAAATTCCGAGGTTTTCATTATCTGTAGGTAATGAAAACCTACAGATAATGGTTTGCATTGTCTGTATAATCATCACAATTGCAAGAAATAATACCTTATGTCCTGCTATGAGCTTATGTCCTGCTATGTATAATTGTTATACATTATGTATAAGGTTTCCTTTCTGAAATAAGGGATAAAAATAATTAACTTTTTTATGATATCCACATTTGTTTGAGATCTACTTCGACTGGATTTTAAACAGAAAAAAAATAAGTAAAATAAAGCAACTAAAAAGAGAGCCATTATGCTTTTGTTGAAGAACATGAGGCAACTTTTTAAAGTCTATAGAAGCTAACTGTCAATTAATGTATTATGGTGATATAAATGTTAAATTTGTAGGGAACAGAGTTAACAAGCGTTTTTTCTTCACCTCTGAAGTCACTCCATACTTCTTCGCTTTAAATGCCTAAAACCTTTGACTCCTCGCAACTCCAAGTCTCTACATATCCCTAAAAAAATGATGTTTGGTGCTTGGAGGAGACTGTATTTAAATCCTGTGATAGACTTATTTATCAGGATGTGCTAAATAACAAGGCCCTGTCACAGGCTTTGCTCATTTGTGTGAGAAAATGCGTGTATGAGTAATCGTGCGCGACTGTGTTTGTGCCTGTCTTTGTAATAAGCGATTACCAGACTGTTTTCAACAAAACGCTTCAGTGAATCCACTTCCAAGCAAAACAAGGAAGTTCAAACACAATTACCAGAAGAGTTGAGCAGAACAACATTTAAATATGAATCACACATGAGATAGAAAGAGTCCCTAAAGCTTGCACCACTGACTGCCTGCGCACTGATGATGAAAATCCATTCAGCTATTAACACATTTTCATACCGCATGCATATCAACAAGCCATGGTAATTCTCAGTCCGTGTGGTTAGGTGCACACTTTCAATATGGGTATATCAACATAACAGGAAAAATGCTTTAAAGGTTTGGAGAGCTGATAGAAGCTAGTTCATAGATAAAACCAGTAATGTCTGCTGATAATTGAAAGAGGAAGCCCTTTATCTCTGCAGCAGTGAGTGCGCTGAGCAGTGAACCACCACGGCTGAGGTAAGGAGGAGGGCGTTCAAGGAGCTGAGGAACAATTACCTTGATATGTGGTTCAATTAAGCTTCAAACAAGAAGTAACGACCCTCGGTTGAGACCTGCATCTCTGGAGAAATGTTTGGTTTCTGTGATAGATTCCCGCCACCGGAGGCAATTCAACAACAAAATGGAATTTAGGCATGCACAGGGGACGTCTTTTACTTGGTTATCAAACACACGGGGTGGGTGAGGCACCGCGGTTCATGTCGAGAATGAACTTGGCAATTTAAAGAAATGAAGTCTGTAACAGAGCCCCAACAATATGCTCAATGATAGATCATGACAGGCAGCGCAACATGTTTAAAATAAATCAGAATTCCATTCGCCTACTTCTGGTTGATATCATTAATTAGATGTGAAAAATTGTTAATTAATTTTAAGAGAGCAAATTACCCATTTCAATATTTATCAAAAAGTTTGTTCACAACAGGCCAGCATAACATAAGTGAGCATCTACAGTGGTGGATAGATGTTTACACCTATTACAATAAGACAGAGATTCTTTGTTTGAAAGATTATTTTCTGTATGGATTAATAAACTTAAACTTCAATGATTTGGGTGCAAAAGTTTGAAAATATTATGGATTTTCTCTAATCCACAAAAGGAAAAAAATGATGCATACAGACTCAATTATTGTCTGTCATGCACCATCACTACAACTTTGTGAAATATCACTGGGAAAGTTACAAAAATACACAAACATTTTGCAGCCACTTGCCAATGACTACAAAGTTGTTCAAAAATAACTTTAAAGCAGATATTAAACATACTTTTCATTATTTCTGTATTAATTATGTTTCTTGGAATGGTCTGATGTAGGTTTCTAATTTTAAATGTCATGTTTTCATTGCATTCACCAAAATTAACAGAAAAATCTGTAATACATTATTCCCCCGGTTTTTAACCTATGTTGTACACTAAACATACATAAACATCATTCCACTATGGAAAACAGGTCAAATAGATCATTTAAACCATAAAAAGGAACAAATACATTCAAGCTTATAATGCATGTAAACTTCTGACCCAAACTGTTAGGAGTGTCATCTTTCAAACAATACGTTTCTAAATACATCAACAACCAAATAATAATTCTTCACAATGTCAGACTAAAAATACTTAATAAATAAAATTATATTTCACATGATCTGATTGAAATCCACAAAAGTATTGTGGAGAAATGAATGAAGACTGAAAACCAATCCTAAAAGATTGTTATATCCTGCCTCGAGGTAACATCATGTTAGAAGCAAAAGGATTTGAGAAACTGAAACCATTTAATGAGTTCAGAAAGCCTGATGGACACATAATTCAGGATCACACGTTCCTCCCTATCTTGCATCATCTGGAAAACAGTTCGGAGCGTATTCCAGCTTTTCAGATTTCAGTTCAAAAGTTAACTACATCACGCTATGTTATAGCAGGGAGGGTTGTGAATCAGACTTTCATGGAAGGTATAGCTTATTTCATAAGCTAATGCACATCTTGCATTCAGTAGAACAAATAGCGAAACCTGCCTGCCAGGAGACTTGTCAAGTGCTGAAAACATCTGACGCATTTGAAAAATGAAATGTATGACAAAGGGGGCCCTTAACTATTGTGCAGGAGATTTTTCTTCTTAGCAGTGAAGCAAAAAAGTAAAACTAAATTATTTTCATCAAGGAACTTGGAAGCAGAGTGGCTGTAGGGCATGAGCCCTGCCTGGCTTGAATTTTGTGTAAGAAAAAAGAAAGATATTAAAGTAAAAATACCATATATGGCCACATTCTTTCATGAAATTCCATGATGTTTTTTTCTTGCGCTGGACTGGTTGCTGTGTTAATTTTGTGCTATTTATGCTTACCCCTAGTTTCCCCCACGACAAGCACCGTCTCAGAATGAAAAAATAAGTGTGCAAAGTCTCTTCATTTAGTATTTTTTATGTATATAAAATAAAATTAAACAGACTAGTATTTATTGTCCTTATATGTGGGGGCACAATAAAATAAATAGAAATTCACTGAGCTATGCACTGCAGACGTTCGAACACTCATAAAAACAGTCAGCTCCTTAACATTTGGGCTTTTAAAGCTATCGACTGGAGTCAGTAAATCTTGCTCTAAAGGCTGTGAGTGACTCCAGTTTGCAATGCAGCTGCTAAACACTGATCAGAGACCAGACAGTTGTAATTGTAAACTGTTGTTCTAGTAGCAAATAAGGATGGAGATATTGGTGCATTTGATTCCAGTGATGATGAGACTTATTGTATAATTTGTATTAATAATCATTCTTTTTGCTTTGTAATCGACCAGCAAAATACAACAGAGGGAGGAGCTTCCTAGTTTATTTAGCTCTTTTAAAATAAATAAATAATCAATGAAGCTTTAATTACTGCTATTATTAATTAAGAGTCATTTGACCTGTTTGAAGTCGTGACACAACAAACGCTAGATCCTCCATCCTCAAGTGCTGTGAAATTAACAGTTTACTACTTTGCTTGGCTGCTTGCTTTTACAAGATAATAAAATGTGAAAAAAAAGTATTGATATTTTTGATGCAGTTTCACAACAGGGACTTTAGTGAGCCAACTAAGAAATATTCCATGAATCTTTAATACAAATCATACATCTGATGCTACTCCATCTAGCCAGTCTGTATGCTTCTGATGAGCAATTCTGTTTGTGTTGTGTCTTTGATTCTGCTAATGAGATATGTTCTACTGTCGGTGCTGTGATTAAGGTTTCTATTACATGAAGAAAAACAGCAGAGACGCTCGTACTGCAGAATGCAATTCAGAGCATCCACAACAAATGCAACACCTCTATCAAGAGAATGATCTCTTTCTTGTATTTTTTTTAGGTCAGCACGACCCATAAAATCCAAAAGATAAGTTTAGCTTAAGGGTTTGCATGAAAATAGCTCTTTTGCAGGATAGAAAGGGTAAGTTTAGGGTTTTTTTCACCCCTAGAGTATCTTTATTTCTTAAATACATGTGAGTTGTAATATTACATCTTGTTGATGGGTCCAATTAACTGTAAACAGTTCTCATGCTCTCTGCTTGCAAAAATAACACCATCCATCCATCCATCCATCCATCCATCCATCCATCCATCCATCCATCCATCCATCCATCCATCCATCCATCCATCCATTTTCTTACACCCTTGTCCCTATTGGGGTAGGGAGGGTTGCTGGTGTCGATCTCCAGCTAACGTTCCGGGCGAGAGGCGGGGTTCACCCTGGGCAGGTCGCCAGTCTGTCGCAACCAGACTAATAAGTTAAAGTAAACTTAGTGTTGATGATGATCTAATGCAATGATCGAATCTTAGACAATATTTGTTTTTTTAAAAAAGATACTTAGCATCAGACTATACTTCAACAGATATGTTGAAATAAAAGTGATTTTGTTAGGTTTGTAAAAAGGATCTGCAGACTCCGTTATCAGTTTGTAAGGTCATTCAGTTCAAAGAAAGCTCAGAAGAAAAATAATTATTTTGCTCTCACTCCTTCTTTGGCCATACTTTATTCCTGATAGAGCTGATATCCAGAGATTAAAAGATGAAACTGTGTGGTGAGATTAAAAAAAAAGCAGCTGGGAAAGGAAAGGCTAGAGGTTAAGCAAGAACTCCTACAGGTGACCATGTCTGGTCCAGTGCAGATCTCACAGAAGGAAGAAACAAAAGCAGAAGATAAAAAATACATTAAAGCAGGAGAGGGCTGGAAGGATTTAAATGCAGAAGATGGGGTCCGCTGAAAGGTAGACAAAACCAGAAAGTGGGTTTGGAGGGTGACCCAGAGAGTGACAAACACCAAATGAGATAGAGGGTGAGAGGAGAGATAGAGTGATAGATAAACACAGAGAATTGTAAAGCACATTTCAGCCGTCAGATTGCCTCTGCCTCCCATTGAGAAATCGGACTGCATTTGTTTAACTTTGTGAGACCATTTCCTTCGGTTGTGATAGCTGAACTCGTTCCTCTGTGTGATTTTTGTGTTTGTGAGGACCAGCTAGCTTGCCGAGTGCCTCTGAATGGATCTGTTTGCAAATGTGGGTTGGTCTGACGTAGCCACAGGAGTAGCGGTTACCGTCAACAGGTGTTGCTATGTTTCATTTCTTGCACTGTGAGTGGCTGCGACACAATAGCATGAAACTCATGTTATCAGAGGTGATACAATTTTCTTTTATTGTTTTCCTGCCTTGGCTTTGTACTGTAACTCTGCAGCCACAATTCTACAACCCAATTCAATGTCAGTATGTCAATTTGGAGTCTAATGTGTGAACAAAGTCAGTATAAGAAACAGTATCAGAAGCTTTCAGGCAAGCCTGGAAATATTGACTTAAATATTAAACTTGTGACCTTTTTTAAATATGTGCAGGGAATTAATTAAAGTTCAGGTTAGCTGTTTTTACCCTCAATATTAGAGCAGAAGTGATTTTTTCTGTGCCATATAAGTAAGAACTTGTAGACTGTAATCTGACCCGACAGCCAAAAACCAAGTTCAGAGGAAGTGTTTGAACTGAATGACTCACATAGAGTTCATGGATAGGTTTTCCACCCCGACTTTATGTCAAAGGCAAATCGTCTTGTAAATCCTCTCAGGTATTTGTCAATAATTTGGAGAATTTCACACTGAAAACATGCAGCTTTTTCATCTGTCCTCATTTCAACACCAAAGCCAGCGCTTCCTCTCAGTTCTTTGATGTTGCCTGTTGTCATGGGGACATCGCGAGTGCTGCAATGCTGAGCAGCATACAGAGTGCCGTGTTACTGCGGTTAAAAGGGTTACATTAACAACAGCAGCAGGTTACATTAGAGAGCGGCTACATTACCCATTAGAGGCAGCAAAACACATTTGTGGCAGCAAGGCCAGCGCCATTAGCATTTAGCGCCAACTTAACAGGGCTAAGCATTCAACCTATTTGATTTAAGTGTAATTTATACTTGACAAGTTTCTGAGAGTCAGAACTTCAGCTCTCAACCTCCAAATTATTATTTGCAGGACTGAAGATATCAAAAAAGCAATATGAACAGAATAAAACAGAAAAACATCCAATAAGCCTGCATCTCTCTCTGGCGCTGATAGCGGATGCAGGAGGCGATACGCACAGTTTGCTGCTCACCACTCCTTGAATCAAAGTTTTCTTGTCAGATTGTTTATCTGCGGCCAGCAATATTGGCTCACAACAGGCTGAGCTTATCACACACTGTTTTGCAAAGCCTGACTTATTGACTATGAACACAGCCAACATGGCTCCTCTCATCAGTGTCCGACTCAACAGCAGCATCGACTGTACTGATCTATGACCAAGTCTGACGGAGGGCCAGTCAATGCAGCTAACGAGGGCTGGCTGGCGCTTCTAACTCTGCTTCAGGCTCTTCAATCCTCCAAGTCTGAAAAAATATGTCATAAATTGACTTCTTCATATGCGGAAAGAAGAATACTTAAAGAAGGCTTGGAGAAATCCTTTTCAAATACTGTTTTCAATTTTAAATACAGATAATGAATAGCGGACCCTGAAAGGTTATTATAAACTCATGACCAAATAGACATCAGTGTAATTAAATGCAATGCTTCATAACCTCAGAGAATTACAGCGATGATTGTCAACCTTTTGTTTTCCTGGAAATTCACTTTGTTAAATGATGAAGACTACGAGACCATCACCACTTTTAAACTCCTATGCAGATTACATTTGCATACGCCAACTATAAAAAAAATAAGCCACTAATTTACCTTTATTTTTTTTAGTTAGCTAAATAATACCGTCTATTTAGAAGTTACCCTCATCTTTTCCTCTGTTCAGGGAGGAGTTGTGAAATGTTTGTAGCAGATGGTTGTGAAGTTTTTTTCAGAAATTAAAATAATCATAAATAGGAGGTATAAGCACATCAGTGCACTGCTCAACAGTCCCTTATTCTTCTAAAAATGTTGTTTTTGTTTTCACTGTAAATTATCTTGAAAACAGCTAAATTAACCATACTCACATTTAATTGTCTTTATGTGACTCTGAAGGTTCAGTTCCGAGTTCATCACTACACCCAGATTTCAGGTCTGATCTCTAGTTTCCAGCTGTAAAAACTGAAGCTGCATGCTTACTCTATATTGTTCCTCAATAGGTCCAAAGATAATAACTCCAGTTTTATTTTAGTTTAAGTTGATTTGTTTTGAGAATCTATTCAAGACTTGAACGAATTCATAGTCACTTGGTGACACAGTAATGTAGAGCTCAGTATCAGCTCCACCAATACACAGTGGAGCTGAGTATCAGAACATATGCAGGGTTAATTGGGTGACCCTGCTCTTGCCTGTTGGTCTCATAATGTGTTAATATTAGGACTAGCCAGATCAAGACATTCAAATTTGTTGAACTATTTGCTTTAAAATGTGCTTTATGTTCTAAAAACACACAGTCTAGACCATTTTAACTCTTATATGAGTTAAAATGACAACAGGAGTTTCAGGCTTTGGATAAAATGCACCACAGTCCTAATCAAAGCAGGTAAACCAGCCTATTCTCAGGAGAACAGATAGACTGAACTTCTGTGCTGCTTGTCTTTCACACTGACCACTTAAAGTGCGTTTACACAAGAGCCGCATTCACTTAAATGAGTTCACATTATACACTGATAAGAAGATCAGTGAGCTAATTGAGCATATGTTATATGCCCATAGGCAGAACAGTATGTGGCAGGTGAAGATGCTGGAACCAGTGAGTTTAAAATTACTGCTTTTCCCACTGTGCCAGAGTTAGTTATTGTTTTGGCATAAAATACAATGTTTCAAGCTGTGTATATGAACATATGTAGGGAAACAGGAGGTGTAAAACATGGTTGTTCTACTCCCATAGGAAGCGTTTCACATAAGAGCATTGTCAACATAAGACAACAGGAGCTGATTTAGTTTAAAAGAAGCTTAGTTTTTACTTTTTTAAATATATCTATTGATTAGGAACTAACTCATAGATGTGTTGAAACGTTTGTATTCTTAAGCATCTCTTTCTGGCTTCACAACTCACACAGCTCAGACTGATGTGTATAAATGTGACTGACACCTAAACCAGGTGTATCTGACTGAATGCTGGTCACTGATTACGGCTTATCAAGCTGATACTTGTCCGATCACAGTCATCGGCTGATAATTGCTGCTTCTTTAACAAGAAAGATGAGCCTGAACCAACACTGGGAGTAGCTCACAACGGTCAACCTGTCAGCATGGATCGGTGAGAAAGAAGGTAGCTGTCTGGCTGCCAGTGTGAGTGGAGAAAAGTAGGTTGCAGGAAAAACTGGGGCATCACCGAGACTCAGGAGAGGTGTCTCCAGCCCAGAATCCTGTCCTATTTCACTGCATGGCGAGACTGGCATGTGTGTGTGTATGCGTGTGTGACTCAATAGAGGGAGCACCCTGGGCAGTCAAGAGAAAGCTTTAGGCAGAGGAGGCAGTCAGAGAACAGGCGGGCACCAGGTAGACTCCTTGCGGGAGAGAAGGGGCTCACTGACATGCCTCTTTGCTGGGGTGGAAAAGATGTGCTGAAGCCCCCCACACCCTCCAAGGGCATGGCGCAAATGTCAGGCAGTCTATGCACATGCCCTGGAAAACTGCTCAGAGTTTTATTGGAATTTGTCACCTGTTTATACATGCACTTGCCTATGAGTGTGTGTGCTCCAGGTGTTTAGATGATTCAATAACAGGATGAAGGATCAACTAACAGATGGAGGGAGGCTGGACACAAGTTAAAATGTGGTTAAATTTTCTTATCTGACATTGTGAATGCCCCTTAATCAGCCACAACATTTTTAAAAATGAGCAAATATTTTAAAAGATATAATTCTTCTTCCACACATGTATGAGTTACAGTGTAACAAAGTACCCATCAGCACATGAATCCACTGAATGTTTACTCCATCTCTGATAGGCATTATTTATACACCAGTCCCCATTTTCCACTCGTCTGGAGCTTTCAGAGGCATCACTAATTCATCCCCTCTGCTAAATTTGAACGGAAACACTGGGCCTTTACGGCTGCGCCAACTTATATTCTGGTTCTTTCTGTAAGCCTATATCCAGGATGGACTCATCCCCATGCTGCAACTCTACTCTCCAATCACAGACTTTTGTAATCAGATCAGAATAAAAATGTGGGTTAATGTGTGTATGGTGAACAGCTATTTGATCTTTGACTGTGCAGGTCACGGGCAGCTTGACAAGTGGGCGAGTGTGACAATGTAGTGTTGGGTTTCCAGGTTCAGTTTTCAGTGGTTTAATTAGTTGGTTTTGTTATCCTCAGAAGCAATGAGAGCTGGTTTTATGTTGCGGCAACTGTGAATAAAACCGTGGTTTTACTTGCAGTTTGTGCTCTGATATTCTCTGAAAAACCTCAGAGACTTTCATAGAGCAACTGGATTTAGACAGAAAAAATTACACACAGATGGAATATATTCACTAAGTAGGTGATTTTAGAAGGACACAACGGATTTAGTGGCAAAAACAAATACACACGATGCTTTTTAGATTTTTATTGGAAATTAAATACACAAATTTACATTATATTCCTTCCACTTTACAGTTATGTTGTACTTGGTATTAGTTCATAACATCCTAAGAAAATACATTAAAGTTTCTTGTTGTAACAGGATGCGACAGACTGGCTACCTGTCCAGGGTGACCCCACCTCTCACCCAGAACGTTAGCTGGAGATAGGCACCAGCACCTCCCAACCCCACTTGGGACAAGGGTGTAAGAAAATGGATGGATGGATGGATGGATGGATGTTGTAACAAGACAAAATGTGGAAACACTTAAAGGGTATTAGTACTTTTTCAAGGCACTATATTTCTGAATTTCTTTTCTCTGCTGTTCTGACAATGTGATCATCTTCACCGTTTCCTCCTGCGTCCCATCAGTCTGGTTTTGTATATATGGCCCTGCCATTTCTTCTCCCTCTGTCATTTTGTCTGTATTTAAGATCGGCTTCTTTCTAGACTTCTGCTTAAAGTCAGAATGTTTTGTATTCATGACAGATCATCTTGAATTTGGACTTCGGTACTGCCTTTTCTTGTTTGGCTCCACTTTTTCAGTTGCTGTTGAAGTTCATCTTTTTGAAATGAAAAGGAGTGCAATAGCCTGGAGACAAATATTCTTCAATATTCTCTTTTTCGTAACACTTGACCCACACAATACTCCCTTATGTAGCAAATAAACCCTGGAAATAAGTTGTTGTTTTTCTTTTTTTTTTAGTAAAACAGTGAGTGAGCAGTAACACCTGTCAAAACGGGGACCAGACCGTCAGGTGAGGTCCTGTGATGTAGTGTGGAGAGCAATGGGTGTCTCGGCTTACTTACATTTCATCTATCGATTCTGTCTGAATGCATCTTGACTGATCTGGGAGCACGCGTGTGTGTATGAGCGAGACAGAGTGAGCGGTCAGTGGGTGGAAGAGCAGAAAAGAGGCCAGGCTACATGCAGGCACTATTAAATTTTAATTTCAGAAAGGTCAGTTTTTCCTCAAGGTCAAACGCAAAAATAATCTTCAAAGGAAGAGAGCCTGAAAAAGCCACTCTCTGTAGGACTGCTGGGGATTAACCCGTCGGACAGAAAAGCTACGTATTCCACACTGACAGGAAGGAGAAGTATGAAAAGGACGCCTGTTAACATGCACCATAAGCCAATTAGTAACCATGGCAATGAATGGAAGACAAAGGAAATATGCCCCCTTTGGCAGACACAGCCTTTCAGATTCAAGTTTGTGGTGCATTACACCTACTCACACAGAGCCTAAATATGTTAGACACAAACATAATGGTGCAGGTTGCTATGAATCCTCTGTGCTGTAGTGGGATCACCTAGGAAATCCACTGCATCTACACTAATCCACTAGACACAGTCTTTAATGTTGTATATAACCAGCGTTTTGAAACCTTGTGTCCCTCCGACACCCTTGTGAACCCCATTCACCACATCCACAAAAGCTCTTCAAATAAAAAAAGTCACAAGACATAATGTACTTTTTCAAGGTTTCTTTTTCCCCTGCTACGTAAAAAAAAACGTATGTTTCAAGTTAAGATCATGCAAATGTCATATTTTAAGGGTTTCACTAGAACAATTTTATGTGGGTGAAAACGCGATGAGCTTGTAGATACAAGCTGCATGTCTCAACCTGAAAACTTCTCAAGGAAGGAGGCATTTTAAACACGTGTCTGTCATGAAAAGAGGAATATAGTGAAAATATGCTCCAACAGATAATTTATTTGCTCTCTGCTTGTCCTGGTTGCCTCAGAAGCTCCCCGTTGGAAGATCAGCTACCATTTTACCCCCTTTCAGATGTGCACTGTATTAAACTCTTCAATCTTTGGTTGGGCTAACTGTGCTTACGTCCTGTCTGCTCAAACCCCCAGTTGATCATAGAAGATGACCGTACACTCTGAATGTGGCTCTGTTGCAGGTTTCTTCCTTTTAAAAGGGAGTTGTTCCTTTTGACTGTCACCACGTGCTTATCCAGGTGGAGAGATTGTTGGAAAGTCAATGACTTGATGCACTTTGATGTTTTTTTTCCCCCACGGTGTAACTTATTACACATTTCATCATACATATTCACTATAATAACAGACAATCTTTAAGATTCTGTTTTTCCACCTTGACAACATCAATGTGATTACATGAAGTTACACTAGCTGCCATATCAATCCACCTCCTCGACTGTTCAGATGACTCAGTAATGCACTAGTCTGACACTTTCCAAACAACTATGAGACCTAGAATATCAAAGGAGTGACCATCGTCCATGTCTTCTAACATCTGACATTCTGAACCAAAATTAAAGTGCTAACTCTATATTTGGGAGAGTTATAACTAACAAACATCAACATGAGGATGACTTATTTAGCCAGTAGCCACCAGTGTAACTACTTTGATGTTTTTGGACTGAAAAAAAAAAAAAGAAATAAAAAGTTTTAGAAATGTTTGAAATGCTCATTATTTGCCAATGTAACATTAACGCCTTTATTTTGAGTTGTTCCAGGTTAGAAAGAGAAGGTGGAGGTTTGACTGACTGTGTATTAGCTTTCCACAAATATGATGCTTTTTACTATTTTTTTGTTTTTGCAATGTTACATCTTTGTAAAATTACTAACTTTACAGAAATACTCTTCAAAGAGCTACTCCTTTAAGGTCTTTTTGAAAATGCTTCGCCACATGTACAACTGATAGGCTCAAGAAGAACAAGAAGATTTTACAATGACTTACATATGCTCTCCAGACATGACAGATGCTAACTGAGACATGTGCAATCACCAAGCCTCATTTCATTTCCTCATCTGTGACGGTCTTGTATTCTCTTAGGCAAATGCAAGTCCTCACAAAGGTAGTTAAATGTCACAACACACCTGTATTCAAAGCTTCTACAGACTGCCTGACAGCTGGTCTGCCTGGTCCTGTCTACCCATCACTCTGACCTGTTCTTTGCACCCTCCATCTGGCTGTTCTTGCTTTTTACTCAAATCAGTGCCATCTACGCACTCAAGCAGCTGGTGTGCCAGCCAGTCTCTGGCCCCTCACCAGTGCGTTCTCTCCTTTACCACCTAAGAACAAACATTTCTCTTCCTTTACCAGGTGATTTTCTGTAATTATCTTTATTTTAGTTCATTCCCTCTTCTGCCAAATATGTTATATCCAAATCACCTGATACAAACAGGAAAGGTGAGCTTCCTAGTAAATTTACTCCTTAAGTATTTTACCCAAAATTGAGACAAAACAAGACCAAAAAAAGCACTGCACCTCTTAAATTTTACATATACAATCTTCATTCTAACTTTTATGCCCTTATTCAAAGCCTTCATCAACACCAATACTGCAAGCAAACAGTAAGAAGCAGAATGTTATTTTTAGTGCTGTTTTGCTTGCTGCAGGCCTGGCTCTGTGTTAGTGCATACACAGCAGAAGAGAAAGATGCACAAAAAACAAACCCATACACAGAGAAACACATGAGATTTGCATACACATATCTGCAGATTTAAGCACACTGGCTAATGTGCCATTTCACAGCCTGACATTCCTTCCACTGAGCTGTGTACGTTGAGTCCAATCGATCTGTCAAAACATTTCAGAACTCTTGTGCAAAGGAATATGCAATGCTAAGACTTGATTGCACACATGCACACAGAAAGACACAAATGCAAAGAAACTCAGATACACATCACCATCTGTTTTTGGAAAGGTGTTTAAGGACAGAAACCACACACGGGAAAATCATAGTAAAACTGAAAGTTGGAGTAGTTACTATTTTTGTGGCTAAAATAATAACAAGCTTAGAAACACTGAGTACCATAATTTCCGGACTATAAGCTGCGGCTTTTGTCACACGCTTTCAACCCTGCAGCTTATATAATGATGCGGCTTATTTGTGCATTTTTTTTCTAACGGCCGCCAGGGGCGCTCGAGCAGAAAAGGTAAGAGTGAGACAGGTGGAATATATGTGTCGAGGAAGACGCAAGTTTAATGTAACTTAACACGTCTCAGTGC
>CAEFZX010026028.1:0-14997 GCA_903066825.1 Alfaro cultratus
CAAATCATGTTCATAACAGTTGTTACATCTTCTCATAGCTTGAATGTTAGCTATCAACCAAGCAGGAAAGACTTCTTTCAAGCAAGAATTCTTACTTTTCAGGTTAGTTAGCTTTATACCTTTATTAATATGCAATCATACACAGAATCATCCAGGAGAACCATAAGAAGCCAATCTTTGAGTGGCACAGATGAAAATGAAGGGAGGGCTTGGCAGCAGCAGTGGGACAGCAGAACACTTTGAAGTGAAGGATTTGGGGAAAGGTGCCTGCGATTGATTTCATGCAAACAGTTCTGAAAACTTCAAAAGGCGAAAAAAGGTTCCCCCCTCGGCCTTGAATGTAATACACACTCTGAAAAGCCGTGGCGATAAGACCAAGTTAGGGGAAGAAAGTTATGCTCCAGTGTAGAACATGAGCCTTTATATCATCAGGTGCATTGACCTGAAACTAAAAAAAAACATTTATCAACAATTATCAAGTCTGGAAAGTTTAATACCTTACCCAACAATTGATCTACAACCTTAAATGCATTGCACTCAAGGACGACACCAGTCACAAACATTAGAAACACAGAAGAGAACAGTCAAATGAACACACATACACAAGATTTGGATTTTAGCACCTACATTAACTGCAATGCAGGTCCAAACGTTTTAGCTGCCTCAAACGGCTTTTGTGCCTGACAAGCATGTCAATGTATTCATCCAAAATGCAGCCAATGAAAAAAGTGGCCCACTTCACCAAAGCCTCTGAAAGCATGGATTATAACATAAACCAGAGGACTTTGCCATTCCTTTGTGATGGATTCTTACTCAACTCTTCGGCTTACGTTCTGACATCTAATTATTTCACTAAACTAACTTTTTTTTCATTGGTGAATTTGTATTTAAGTCAGTGCAGGTAGTCGAAACCTGAATGACATTCTCTGTTCTGAAACATCTACAATCTTTTGTGATTTTAGAGGACATTGGTTAAAGATAATTTACCTTCTAATGTTAATCGTTTTGTTGTTCAGTGGGATTCATTCAGGACTAGTGCTTTCTTTTCAAGGTCAGATGAGCTCTCTTAGGTTTACTTAGTGATCATTCAAGTGTTTTATTAATAGATCATTCAAGTTCAATCAAGTGTTGTTGTAATTCATATTAATTCAAGGTTTTTCAAAGAGTTGTAACTGGTAATGGCTATAGACAGGAACAATGTCCTGTCGCAGTCTGTATTACAGAGATTCTGAAGAAGAATCAGACTGAAGACTGTTTTTCTATGACAGTTTCATGAAGAGGATATGGTTGCCCATAATTTTCTTGATTTTATGTAAAATCCAGTTGACTTCTGCAACTTAGGATTGTCCTGGCCTAGATGACTATGAATCTACCATACTTTACACAGCATTTCCATCACATTAGATAGCCAATGTTTAAAAAGTGTCCCAAAATCCCTATAGGCTAGTATTTGATATTGTGATCAATTGGTGTATGTATTTTTCCAAAAACAAAATTGCATCTTGGGGACTAAGCTGTACTTATCAACATTTGTCACTGAAGGTGGTGCTTTTCAAGCAGATCCAAGCAGTCAACAACAAACCCGAAATTGGGCTGACTGATGGCTTCCACAGGGACAAACCTAACATCAGGAATCTGAATATCAGCTCTAAACAACATATCACTTACTTCCAAGCTATCGTTTCTATTTTTTATAGGCTCACACATGCAGGGATAGACTCTCACACAAGCTTCTCTCACTTTCAATCTCCTTTGATTGCCTCTCTCCCTCTGGTCTATTTGACTGGCCATCACTGTCTCTGTCTCTCTGTCTTGCATGTTTCTTTGCAGAAGAGAGTGTCTTTTTTTGCTTCATGTCTGGTTTCCCACTGGACCTTCTCTACTCTCCAATTAGGTTTGTCACTCAACTTCAGTGAATGGGATTAAGAGAAAGACAGAACAGAGGGAGGGGGCTCAGGAGGGAGTGGAAGAGAAAAAAGGGAGAAAGAAGGACTGAGGAGGATAGTAAGGTGGGGTATGGCAGCATTTAAAAACAAAAATGAGATTTAAAGCAGTAGAGAGGGGTAGGTAGACCAAAGGGAGAGAAAAGAAAGAGGCACAAAAAAAAAAAAAAAAGAAATGGCAACTGCAAGCAAAGGGCTACAACTGAACAGCTGGATTTACCCTGAAGGACTTGTGAATAATGTGGTTCCATTAAAGCAGAATTCATAAACCCACTGACTTTCCTTCTCCTCCTCTTGCCCCACTGCCTTTTTTCCCTGTTTTTTCCCTTTACTTTAATATTCCCATAACATGCATTGTGGATATATTTGCATATTGTCAGCTGCAGATTTACTGGTAGTCAAGCCACATATGGACATGGATATAAGCTTCAAAATTGCATCATACTCCTGCTATTCCAGTACGTAGTAAAATTGACAAAGAGGTGAATGTTTCCTATGAAGATGTAAGATTGTGTTTGCTTTAGGCAGCCCTATAAAACATAAATATTTGATGGGTCAGATGTTGCGTGCATATTGCATTGATTATGTTTCTGTTGTGAAAGAAAGTGAGCAGAAGAAAATCACCAGGACAAACAGGAACACCGGCAGCTATCAAGGTTGTCAGAAAGATGGGTGTTGACCTGATAATGAACTTTAACTTGGTCATAAAGCAAAGCTGGCCACCTTAGAATTAAAATCTCTTCTGTCTAAAATAAATGCATTTAAGTTGGTACTCATAGTCCAATGTATACACTGCAAGCCAGCTGGCTGACATTGAAGACATTACACCAAGGAGAAAGTCCTCATTCATTATGGGGACTCCTTCTGCATTAAATAAATCAGAGCAGTAAAACTCAATGGTGATTTAATAGGTTTTAAAATTATACTGTATGCACAACATGTCCTCATCCTCACGATTAGCTGGACGGCAAGTTATGTCAGGCTGTGCAAAAACACCACTCAAGTACCAATGCTACCATCAGCATAAAGACAATATGCATGTTTTTTTCTTATTCAGTTGTTCCCTTAGCAGAAAGCAGCCTTTACTTAAGGCTGATAGAAGTGCCACTAATTCTTCTAGTAACAGCTCATAAAACAACACAAAAAAAATCCCTTTTTTAAATGATCAGGGGATACAATGTAAGGTGAGGCCATTAAAGCAGAACAGATCTCACTGTTTGCACAGTGCAATTATGATTGTTAATTGTGTTTGAACAGCAAAGTCCTGACAAAAGGGGCTGGTCATTTGGCATTTCATGTCTTCATACTTTAGAGCTGGGTTCATCTGAAGATGGGTTCTTCAACCTCAAGGACCGGTGTCCTGCAGCTGTTAGGTGTGTCAGCTTCTGAGTCCAATAGAATGGAGTAGAAATACGCTTTATTGTCTCACATTGAGAAAATTTATGTAAGGTCCTGGTTTGATTAGTGTTTTTTTGTGTTTTGATTATTTGATTCTATTTTCATTATTATTGTGTCCCTTTGTTTCTTTTTTGATAAGATCAGCCTTGTTTCTATCTTTCTTGAATTCAGTCCTTTCTCAGTGATTATACTGTAGTTTATTATGCTTACTTATTCCTTGTATCTAGTTATACGTTACTCTTAGATTAATTTTTTTAGTTCCTAGTTTGTGTACTCTAACTCAGCCCCTGTGCAATTTTCTCTCTCTGTTCAGTCGGCTGCTCTCTCCTCTCACACCTGCAAACTGTTTCTAATCAGTCATCTGTTCACTAATCAAGCTCCCCAGTATATATAGAACTCATTCTCAGTCACTCCTTGTTGGTTCCTCTTGTGGTTTCTTCCCCTTTCTTCCCTGTGTAGCTCTGTTGGCTTTTTGCCCTGGTTCCTGAGTTTTTGTTCGGCTCTGGATCCCTGTGATCTTTGTAAATTTGTTCATTCATCTTTGTTCCCATTAAATAGAAAATCCACTTGTTGCCTTTGCATTTTGGGTTCACCATTACCACTTCTCCACATTATGACCATTTCTGTGCAACAGCAGCAAAGTGGCAGGCAGTCAAAGCAAATAGACTAACACACATGGAAATATGCAGTATATAAAAACAGAATAAAGACAAACTTTCAACATAAAAACTATGTAGCTATATAAAAAAAAATGTATTCCAGTCCAAAGGAATGTGTAATTGGGTGGGTCAATTTAAAAAGTACAACCTTCAAGGTGGTGCAGTCAAAAACTCTCAGGCAACTTTCTCAGTGATCTTGAAAACACATTGGAGACTGTCATGAGCGCTGTTAATTTTATTCTCTTAACTTCCAGTTTACAACACCGCCTGTTCCAAAAGCAACTTTCCAGAGCATCTGTAGAGCACACAGACCTCCTGGTTCATCATGGTGTCAGATGGCTCAGCAAAGGGAGGGTTTGGATTGAACTCTATAAGGAGATTGTGTCATTTCTCTGAAAATTTAAAAATTCAAGCAGCACTGAATTTGAAGTACAGGCATGATCAAGAGTTTATGCCAAAAAGTGTAATTTGGATTGACATTTTTGGACATTTTAATGGGAAAGGTTCATAGCTGATGTGGACATCATTTTGTGCTTTGAGGGGAAAAATACTACACTCATTTCAGATCTTAAGTCTGATGCATCCCACAGTTCTATGCCCATTTTCCATTTGGACCTGAGAGTGGTTTCTGCCTAAAGAGTTATTGCCATGCACTCCTGAAGGCACCTTTCAGATGGAAATTGTGGATTTCCAGTTGTCTTTTTCTTTAAAACAGCATTTTCAGTTGGATGGTGCAGAGATTCTTTGGGCTAAACATGTTAGCCAATATCAACACCCGCCAGAAAGAAAAATGACCTAGGTCACACTTATAGTGTTTGGGTCTGTTAGTACATATACATGTAAATCAATCTTTTCTCATGTGAATGCCATTAAAACAGGGGCGTGTTCCACCCTGACTGATGAGAAGTTGCATGAATGCCTTGGAATTGATTTTATCACACATGAGCCTAATTATAGAGAATTAGCTAAATCAAGGCAGTGTAATTTTTCTCACTGATAGGAAAGTCAAATATGTGATATTCACAGTCAAAAACTTAATGGCAAAAAACCCCCTCAAAAAACTGTTATTTTAGCCACAGTATAATTCTTACACAGCCTTGTTCAGATAGTCAAAATATTTAACGTGCTACAGTTTTTTTTGCTTAAAATTTTTAAATATGGCACTGACTTGAAGCTCATTGTGTGAGATTTGCTTTTTTGCTGTTTTGAAAGTAATAGATTACTTGTAAACATAAGGATCACTCTTATACTATGTTTATATTCCACTTTGCATCAGGGTATGTGGTCTCAGTGGAACATCTTTATTGATGTTTACAATAGTTACTGGTGTCATGTTAAGGTGTGTTACATTGTTAGTCAAAGGGTTCCAGAAACCATGGTTTATATCTAAAATTACAGAAATAGCTGTTAGTTTGCCAGGTCTTGGTTGGTTGTATCATGTATTCTGCATTTGTGAACGGATACCAGATGGAGATATTAAGACTAATCTGTTATTAAACCAGGTGGTAGTCATTTGGAAGCTGTTAAAAATCTAAAATAACAAATAAAAAAAATGAATGTAAAATGACAACAGGGTAATAAGGGCAAAACTGATTATTTCATGAGTTTTATATTTCTTATTTTCAAAACATGTCGGGTTTTTGTCCCCTCTTCCTCTTATAAATTATTCCCTGTGGCCCTCAAACATTTTTTTTTTTTATTTGGCCCTTTTACAACTGAAGTTGAATAGCCCTGGTCTAGAGTTAGTAATATATTAAAAAAAAATAAAAAAAAAGTTTTATCTCTATCAATGGTAAGGATAAGAGCTTAATGTTTTTTTCATTTTTTTTTCAGGATTTCTTTTAGTGCCTCTTATCCATTAAAGCCCAAGGTTGTTCGGTTTGGCCTTACAGTTGTGGAGTGGTTACGGACTGAATATGAGGATCTTTTTTTTTTCGGATAGAGGCTTCAAAACATTGCCTAAGGCTTGAGTACTTAAGTTATGAGAAATGTGTGGGGTATAAGGTTTCACTTTAAAATGAATTTGTGTTTTAAAGTCTTTTTTCTTTCTTAGCTTGAGATTGCATAAAGTTTTACTTTTGCAGAAGATACCTGTACCACCATCTAAAAAAGATCTAATCTTTCATCCCATTGTGGGTATTTAGGGACTTAAAGAAACGTCTTTGTTGGTTCTAAAATCAACTGTTTTATCAGGTTAGACCACTTTATGTGTACCATTGTTCACAGAAACTTTTGAGCTGTCTCAGACAAGACATTTCTGAGATATTTATTTATTTATATTTTTACTGAACTCATCAGTGGACTGGACCAAAGACACCCATGCACTCAAAGTGGCTTGTGGAATAGCCCTACTATATGGTTTTGTGATGCTGTTGCCCTAATTAATTATTCACCTGTCTGTCTGCTAACAGCAGTAAACCTCTAAATCAGTTCTATATTAGCTCCCTAATGTACCTCAAAATGGAACAGGACCATGAGAATCTCTGATTGTTTTGTTATTGCCATAATTCATTTTTATCAACTTTTCATTATCTAGTCTCTGATTTCATTTGAGATCTTTGGGAGACATTGCTAGTTTACGAAAACAGTACAGAGCCTCATTTTGTTAAATAAGTTAGTTGTAGCTGATAGTGGCTCGTTCAATATCTCCTGATTATTTCTGCATTAGATGACAAGATCTTCCGGCATCAATTCAATTTCTGAACTTTTTCTGGTAATGTGACATTGCAGACAGTCATCTGGTCTGAACTTAGGAAACTTGGGTCAATTTACATATGAGTCAATTCCATGATCATACATTGTTAAAGGCCATACACCTTCAAATTCTGGAAGCAAAAAACTAGAAGTCTTACAAGTGCAAACTGTTTGAGTCATTCCCACTAAAACAGGAGGGCACAATCATATATCGATGATAAAATAGCTTCTTTAATGGCATCATGATTGGTGAAGAAAAGTGAAACTTGCACAATAAATGTATGCTTCCTTTATTGTGGAGCATTCTGATGACATTTGTTTGGAGAAATCGGAAGGTTAACATCTACAATCTTAAAATAGACTTTGCTGATCAGAACTAGAGCAGAAATTACAATGTTGAAACTGAATGATGAGTTTAATTCTAACATCGTTCAAATGTTTTTTGTCGCAAGGAATAATTCTCCACAGTAGCAAATTACAGGGATACTGAGATCACTACAAAAGACTTGAAATCTCCCCATTAGCTACTGCAGTTTTAGTGTAGTTTGTATACCTTTATATTACATGATCATAAAGTCTGAAAAACACTTTTTTTCTACTTACATTTGATTTGTGGATAAAATGGTGCACATAAACAGATTTGAGATGTTCATAACTAAAATTACCACCACAAGCAACAATATTTACTTTTGTGCCATGTAACTGAAGTAATTCTTTCAACATAGATTACAAAAGGTCGCAGCATATTTAAAAGGCAGATTTTCCTGGTTTAGCAAACACAAGAAGGTGGGTTGAAAGAGATTAGGCGAGTTAATGCCTTACCACCAGTTGGTCTCTCCCTCTGCTTTGCTTTGACAATCTTCAAAAGCCTCCTCGTTTTCCCAACTGGAAGGTTTAGGTGTATTTGACAGCATATGTTCAGGTGCGGTAAATATTTCTTTATCCTGGTTTTTATGCCGTACCCAGAGCCTGCGTGAGAGATAGGCTGACCCACTTTGAAGTGTATAAGGTACTCAGTATGCGTAGGTGAAACTGTAAATGTGCTTATCTCGTGTCAGTGTTCGTGTGTGTCAGCGAGAATTTGTGTGTCTTCTTTGTGTTTGTGCGTGCAGTTCAACTGATAACAGGGTATCCTGAATGGGCTGAGTAATAGCATTAGGTTGTGAACAAATTCATGTGAGAGAAGTGTTCTATCAGTGTGCCTGTGTCTACAGAAATAAGTCGCTTGTACTGAAAAGTTTTATACAAAGAGCACACTCCAAGGGACAAAGATGTACAGGAATGTGTGTGTTTGTGTGTATAAGATAGAAAAAGAAAGTGTGAGGACACTACTCGGTGCGAAAAACAACCTTGGTTGAAACAGCATGAAGCTTTTAAGCCTCTCAGATTTCTATCAACAAAGTATTCAAGGGCAATCATGAATTACACACCCACCTACACGCACACACACGCATGCACATGCCAAAACACATTTTGTTTGGACCACCTCCTCAAAAACAAAAAGAATCAGTCCATTTGACATGTGGCCTTTTCACGTCGTTTAACCTCTCAACCCCATGACAACCTTCACACAAACCAAGTTCTGAAGGCAGCAGCTGAAACCTAAAAACTCACTAATGTGATAATCAATGGGAAAACAAAGCTTCTTAAACAAGGTTCAATCAAGCAGGCCTAAGCAGAGGCCTTGAACAAAGGGGAGGAAGCAGTGAGGAGGGTAAGAAATGCATAAATGAAAGAAAACAAAGCGGGAAAGCATGTGAGGATGCGAAGCAGTGGTGGAAGAAGAGCAGCGGAGGGAGACACAAGGCTAGATGAGGGTGGGAGAGGGCGAGAAAGGCCCGGTGGCAAATCTCTCAGGAGAATATGATGTGATTTATGGAGGCCATTACACCGAAGGACAAACAAATGGGGGTTATTAGCAGCATATCAACAGATGTGCACGCGCTCATGGACACACATGCAGTATATAAAAGCTGAATGGCTGACATTAAATGGTGTTGAAAAGTCTATATGTGATGAATGAGTTTGGCAGAACTAAAAGCTGGCTTTTAGCAGATCCTTTCAACATTTCAGTGTAATTACACAATTTGTTTGATTTGTGAAAAGCTCCGTCTGTCCGGTATTGCATTACAAACCATGTGTTGGCAACAAGTGGAAATGATGTAATTATGTTTTTAAACAATCTAAAAATCCATCCACAGTCAAAGCTTTGCATATGTAGCTCATGTACTGAATAAAAGATGACTTTATGTAGTATGGATGTTTTTTTGGTTACATTGAGAGGCATTTCAAGCATTGAGTAACCTACACAAAACAGAAGGAGCAACAAGATGCTTTTAACAAAAAAAAAATATTGTTGAACATTTTAATTTTATGCTTTTTTTTTTTTGTTTGTTTTTTTTCACCTTTTTATCCGAGTACCGAGAACAACTTCTCATTTACGAACTTGAGCTAGCCACAAGGCTTTAGAAATAAATTAAATCATAATAAAGAGCTGCATAAAGACTAGCTCTGTATTACGATTGGCAGGAATTCAGTTGTCGATGGAGTCAAATGCCTTGGCGAGGTCAGGTCAATACAAAGCTGCTTACAGACTCACTGTAATTACATCATCAAGGACCTTTGAGATATCTGCTACCCTTCCGAAATCCAGATTACTTTCCAGGCAATGTTTGACTTTACTCCAGAAACTAATTTAACATTTTTGGATGAGCTTCTCTAGAACCTTGGCTAGATAAGGTAGGATGGAAATTGTGCAATAGCAATTTGGGCCAAATCCAGAACCACCTTTAAGGAGGAGGAGTATGATGGCGCATTTCCAGTCAGAGCTTTGCGCTACATTCAGTTATTCACGCACACATTCACACACTGATTGTGGCGAGCTACTGTCAGACTGCGCTGACAACCCCCAGGCTGCCCTGCGCAGGCACCACCAAGTCCTCTGACTTCCACCAGCAGGCAAGGCAGCTGAAGCCTTGATGTGCCCAGGAACACAACAGCAAAGGCGGATGGAGCGGGAGTCGAATCAGCAACCCACTGATTGTGGGATAAAGTCCTGCCACTGTCCACTCCTGCCACCATAAAAACTGAAATAAATGTGGAATATTGAAAATAATGAATTCCGGATTCATTTGGAATATGATGCCTGCAGCAAGTCAGAATGTCAGGCAAATTATAGACTAAACTAAGTGCTAATACAAAATAGAAAAGAGCATCAAATCAATTGTTAACCAACAACATATTTGCTAATGTAAATTTGTTAAGGGAATCGTTTTTTTCATGTTGCATTTTACTCACTCAAGTTCATAGAGCAAGCAATTATTGCTACGGATGCCATCCACGGTGCTGGTCGATTGATACCAATTGTAATGTGATAACTCACCGAGACTTCTCCCAAAGTTATATTTCCAGTGCTGCTTTCCTCAAAGTTTCAATGCTGAATCGGCAAATGTTCCCTAAACATATGTAAATTCCAAACAACTTTAATCATTAGAAATTCTCTAGTTTTCTTTTCATAGCAGCACATCAAATCGTCTCTGTCTTTCTTGGTGCAGTATGCTGACAGATTTGTTACTGAAAATGTATTAATAATGCTATAAAAGTGAGAGCAGGAAACAAAAACTGAAAGTGCATTTTGTCTGCTGGGTTACACATACAGGGAAATTTACTTGCAAAGGTTTGTTGTGAAAATGTCTGTTAGAATAGTATGGGGTCTAATGAGCTCTCATTGCACAATACATTAAATTGCCACATTTCTCCTCAACGTACAGCTGTGCATAGTGTTTTTCAGTTGCTGAAATAAGTAATGAGAATATCATCACAAATTCTCTTTATGAGGGGGGAGCTTGCTTTAAGCTTGACACAAATATCTCTCTCTCTCACTCTCATATATATATATATATATATATATATATATATATATATATATATATATAGCCTAGATGATGAATCTAGATTGCGCTGAGATGAAATTAAATCTACAATAGTGCAAGTGTTCAAACTGTCCCAAAACTGTTGCTTCTTGTAAGGCTTAGGGAAAAATTGCCTTCTTACAAAGCCCAGGTCAAACTTGAAATTATAATTTGAATATTGTATTTTGCATTTAGCATTATGTTTTTCTAAACGTTGTTGATCTGAAAGATTTAAAATTGGATTACATCTTTAAGGAGGCAATTATTTTTTTCAATGTGCTTTGAATTTTGCAGAAGAAAAGTAATGTCTTACAAGATGACTGCAGGGTGTCATATAAGTACAATTTAAAAGAACTTTAAAACTCTTTGAGGGCTTCAACATCCAGATGTTGTTTGTTTTTCACCCTTCCATGAATATTTGTAAAAATATAAAACATACCTTGGTTTAACTCTTTTGTGGTTTGAACTCACTTCACCCCCTGTGCCAAATAGTGCCTCAATTTCATATCCTTGTGAAGCCATTTTGACCCTTCCTGCATCTACTTTGTGTCTAAATAAACTATGTTTTACTTGTGTACTATATCAGTTTGTTTCCTTTAGTAGTTTGGTACTTTTGATTAACTTTGAGGAGTCATTTGAATTAAGTTGTCTTGATATCCATAAGGATAATACATTTCTGAACTTTGATAAAACAGAAATAAATTGTCAACCTACTTTGCATGTACAATAGTAATCAGAAATTTGATAAAAAATACTTTATATGATCAGCTCAGAAAGTCTTTACAAAATATTCCCAACAAATTAAAAGATTGTATGAAACTTCCTGTGGAACATGGTTGCCCTTTTTTTTCTACATAAAAATTGTGTATAAAGTCGTTCAAAACTACAAAATGTATAAAATGCCCAAGCGGTGAAATGACCAGCAGCGCTTTTGCTCATTCAACCAAATAATAAAATAGAAACCTTGGTTTGAGTAGTCATGCCCAGGCGATTGACTGTAAAAATGTATATGAACATGCTTCTGTTCACAAAGTTAAAAGCATTGTTGTTTTGAGTGCAGACATACATCACCATGGAAAACTGACAGCAGCTGACAGTGAAGGAAAAAAAAAAAACAGACAGCAAGAAAGTAAAAGAAAAGAGATGGGGGAGGACAGAACAGAGGCATACATACAAAACAGGAAGAAAGACAGAGGCGGACATACAAAGCAAAGAGAAGGGATGGGCTGGGGGGGGAGAGAAGAAGGAGTGCCAGTTTGCAGATGAGAGGCTTGGAAGCCAGAAGGCAATTTGAACAGGCTTGGCTCCCTCTCAGGCATGACAGACTGCTCATTCCCCATCCTTACTCTCACTGTCGTGCTCTCTTTTTTCCCTCTCTCTTTTTCTCCCACATGCACACACACACACTTGACACACACTGATACAAAGTCATCCATGCATGCTGGAATACAAAACTGGTAGGAAAAGTTAAACAACCAGAAACACTCAAGAAGCACAAGTGTGAAGGCAGTTGTCACATAAAAAGTACAAAAATGTGCAGATGCATATGCAAAATGTTTGAGCTTTATGGAAGTGTGAACTATATAGCCACACAAATCCCTTCAATCCCCTAAACTCTGCATATATACCCAAATGTGTGTGCTCAAGCAAAGGCACACGCGTATTCAAGTACTCACACAGACATGACACCAGCACACACATCACCATCATCATTATTTCACAGCTTGAAGCTGTGAGGAGATTCAATCAGGTATTATATGGTGTTAGACATAGCAATACTTATTAAAAATCCACTTTTACTGCACTCCTACTTTGTCAATTTGGACAAGCTGCCACCTATCAAAGTCCCACAGATAATAACATGAATTTCAGGCTCTCTCTACAACTGCACGTTTTTTCTGGAAGACCAAAACTTAGAGCTGGATTCTGACTTGTTGTCACAGTAGTGGTGCCCCATAAACGTTGGATTTTTATTAACTAAAATACTTTGGTCAATAAAACTGTGCATAATATAACTACAATATAACATACCATTTGTTTCAGAATGGGATTTACACTTTTGCTTCCTTGTTTGCTGGAGATCAAACATCTCCAGCAAAATGTGAGTCTGATTTTAAATGCTTGATAAAATTCTACATTGCTTTCATACAAATTGGGCCCATTCTATTATCTTTCTAAACATATTTTGTTTTGTAACAATGCTTGGTTGTTATGGCTTTAATGTTTGCTGTCTGAACTAAGCTTCCTCGAGGGAAACCATAATAGCATGACTTTAGTATTCTGGTCATGAGCCATGCATGTTTGGGTTTTGTTTGTGTTTATTTTTTCATCATTTGGGTTTTTATTGTGGTTAGATTTTATCTTATTATTTCTTTTTTGTTGTTGTATTAGTTTCTTTGTGGCTCATGTTTTGTGATTGTGCATTTTAGTTTTTTGTTAAACTTGTTCTCTTTCTTTGTCTGGTTCAGCTCCCTTTAAGTTTATATTGTTAATTAGTCTCCCTCCCTCAGTCTCTCTACTTCTGCTCTGCATCAACTGTTCTACATTCCTTCTGGTTAAGTTCACCTGGTTCTTATGTGACTTGTGCTCTAGCGTTAGTCAATTCAGTTAAGCTTAAGCTGCTTGTGGACCTTTGTTCAGTTCTGAATTCTTTCAGAATAGGTCAACTTTCAATCTTTTCCCTTTACCTCTGCCTGTGACCTGCCTGCATTTGGCAAACATAACAGTTACGTCATCATGAATTGGACGCACTTTTATACCAACCAAAAGCTATATTTTCTTCAAACCACCTAGGTTAAATACTGATTCTACTGTGCATAGAAAAGTGTCTGTTTCTGTTGGTTTTCTGTACCTAGATGCATTAAAATTTTCTGACTTTTAAAGATAAGATCTTAAAAAAAATCTTCTTTCTACTATCAAGACTTTGCTTGATGTTAGGATTTATTTTATTCTAAAAGACCTCAAAAGTCTATCTCTATCTCTGTCATTTCGCCCACTTCAAAAACACATGCCTTTTTTATCTTTCCACCAAACAATGTTTTTCTTCCCATTGTTGAGTGCAAAAACCTTTTTTTTCCAATTTACACGGTTTACAAGTTAGGTCTACAAGTTCACTTGTAAGAATTGCCTTTTTTTTTTTTTTTTTTTTTTTTTTTTTTAGAAAATAAGTACCCTGGAAATCATAGGGTCTTTTTATTTGACGATTGAGTGACAAGGTCACAAAGATAAACCTCATGCTGTTGCTCACAACCCGCAAATCCTATACTGTACTCTTGCACATAAAAGGTGGCATCACATAATTAAAAAAATCATGCAATACGACATGGTGACATAACTCTACACATAAAATGGTTGTTATAATCCTTCCTCTTACCATTCCTGTCAATGCAATAATGCTAAATGAGTGTCCTGTTCTTCATTATTCAAATACATTCTGCATCCATATTGCGTTATCATGATGTTTTCCAACAAGATTTAACTCTACTTCCTCTTTTTGGAAATTATACTTTTGTAATATAAATCTTGTGTCCCACTCCTTAGATTGTCTGTATGTGATCAACACATCACACCACTGAGCCACACTGATAGCCATTTTGACATCTATTCCCAAGATATGTTTAAATCTCAGAAGCATAAAGGAGCATCTACTGTCAAAGCACTATCTATACTGTATATGAATGTATTATTAAGTCAACATGTTTCCCCCATTTAGACATCGGTCAATGTTAAGTCCATATATAAAGTGTATGCCTTTTCATCTAAAGGGTTCTTAAACATGCTGCTCAGGCAGCTCTCTGAAAAGGTACTTTGTGGAAATTAATAGTGAAAAGGGTTAGTTCACTTTCAAAATGAGTTGTTGAGGATGAATGATAATTTCCAACAATAACCACTACACTCCACATCAGTAGGAACAGTAGCTTTTCTGTGGATCTTCCAATTCTTTATTTCTAAGGTTAGATCATTTTCAAACCAATCAGTTTGCTAAAGGGCCCAGTATAGTCGGACCGATGTCGACGTGTCAATGAGCAATCATTTGGTTTTCGTTTGTTGATTTTCACACAAACCTTTCATGGTCTACGAGACCCACCCAGCCAAGATTCCCCGCCCGCTGCATTATAGGTCATGGTATTTTCCCCTGTGTGTGGTTTACAACAGCAAAGTATACGCTGCAGTCATGGCAGAGAGGATCGACTATTACGAGTGCACAAGTTCAGAGGGGGAGGAAGTAATAATTGACAAGCTGGAACAATTTTTTTTATTTATTGATATAAAAAAAAAAAAAAAAAAAAAAAAAAAAAAATGAATGTAAGTAATTGGTGTGCCGTTATCCAGGGTCTTCAAACAAAGACCCGGCCGGCGGTGTTTAATTTTTCAGTGGTTCACCATGGTGAT
>CAEFZX010026031.1:0-24586 GCA_903066825.1 Alfaro cultratus
CTCTCTCTCTCTCTCTCTCTCTCTCTCTCTCTCTCTCTCTCTCTCTCTCTCTCTCTCACACACACACACACACACTCCATATGCCTCTTAGTTTGGTTAAATTATCAACAACAAACTAGTTTCATTAGAATTCTCTTCTTCACTGACCTTTTGATGTGGCTGGTGTCATACGACATTTGCATCATTAAAACATCCTGACATAAATGAAAGATTTCCCATTTAATATTATGTCATTTTAGAGGAAATCTTCACATATAAATATTTCTATCTCTGGAAAAGAAAGTGACTTAATTCCACTTAAACAGCAAAACCCAAAATTTTACTTGTGATCAATTTGATTTCAACAACTAAATAATAAATGTTTATGACTATTAAAAGACTGAAAGATAACTATTAACTGTTTAAATAACAGAAAAGAGTGGTGATGCTATTTGGCACGATGAGTCCACTTTTTGTTGAGTCTGTTTGTTTTATTTTAAACCAACCGTAAGTGACTTGGGTATTAAACTGGACAACAAACTTGGAGCTGTAGTAAAGTCCTGGTTTTATTAGGGATGAAAAGATATGAAAATTTGGTCTGATACTGATATCTTATCTTCATATCGCTGTTATAGTAAATGATCTTTACTTGTAGAGTCCTCTGAAGCCCAAAGCGCTACACACTACATTCAGTCATTCACCTATTCGCACACTGATGGTGGCAAGCTGCAGGATAGTAGCCACAGAGGCCCTGCACCAGTGCTACCGGGTCCTCTGACCACCAGCAGACAGGGTGGGTGAAGTGTCTTGCCCAAGGACATAACAACAGAGAGAGGCAGAATGGGGCTAGAACTGACAACCAATATTGTATGTATCATATATATTTCATAACCCTTTCGGCACCTTGAAAAACAAAAACAAGCACACAGCAGTCTTCACCACTGCTGCTCTTCTACAGCTTAACTCCCCACAATGCAACGCTGCATCACTCTGTCACTGACATGACCAACCACATACTGCATGACTAACCTACTGCCCTCCTGAGACAAACAGCAACAAGATGAAAATAAATACTGGTTATTAATAAACTTATTTTATTTAGTTTACAGATATTTTTTTTAAATATGACTAATATCAGCCGATATCGATGTTAGTGTTGACATATTGTGCATCTCTAGTTATTATTTATAACAGTTGGCAATTTTTTTGTTTTCTTCCAATGCATGTTATCAACAAGGGAAATTGTTAATCTGTGAGGTAATGTAGCGGCACAGTTTTCTTGAGTATCCATGAGACAAAAAAAGCCCAAAACAGTCAGGAATCCTATCAGTGTGATGCAAGGACAATGGATTACAGGATCCAAGTGGAAAAATTTGCTCTTAACACAAATTATAAGCATAAAACAGCAAAAATAAAACGGAAGTTATGTTTTTGACTTCCTGAAATAAGACTTATTTATTGCCTTCCTTGGCAGCTGGTTGAGAGAGTTTTGCATGTAGAGCGGAGATACTTTAATTTGAAAGGCTGCTTGTATTACTGTGACCATGTTGCACTTTTTGTTTTGTGGTTGCTTCTGCTATTTAGCTTCTTAGGGTTGGAACTTGTTTCTGGTGTTTGGATGAGCCTTTCCCCTCTTACATGGACATGCAATACGCATATATTGAGTTATATGTCACAGTCCGTTCAGTTTTTTTTTTGTTTTTTTTTTTACTATTACTCAACAAGGTCATAGATCTCCAGCTAACCAGCTTTGCAAATCCATCCATATTAATTTCTGACAGCAATTTTTTGCTGCAAGTGGATGAGTCAAGATGTTTGATTGTTTGGTGTATTAAGCCACACAATTCATTACACTGTACAAACAGCATCACATAACTAAAGTTCTCTTCCTTGAAGTGCTTTGTACAAACACAGAGGACTTTCCCACCGATGTGGGAACATTTCCAAGAAAAGCTCAATTTAACCAGGAACTTCGAAAAGGTTCTCCACCAATATCAAGGATTTCCCAGAGGATTTTGTCTAAGTGAAGGGTCAGTTCCTTCTGTCTATGGAAATGACAGACACACCAAATCAGTAAGCTGCAAATAACACTAAAAAGGCAGACTTTATTTTAGATATGAATTTATTGGGTGATATTAAGACATCCTGGCCATTATTTTGATAGCAACAGCATTATGCCGTCTGCTTATGTTAGCTCTGTCTGCTAGCTGTTAGCTCCTTGAGGACAGAACCATACTGTGTTTTTAATTGTATTATTACAATAACAGTTTTACCTTGTTTTTGTTTGTTTTTTGTCTTTATCCAAACACATTCAGTGATGTTTCTGCACTGCAAGACCATCGTATCGCTGCCATCAAACTGTAAAAATGGCCGAACACTCTGTGACATGGAGTGAGGTTGGGATGTGAAGTATCTCATTCGCTTTTAAAGAGACGGTACCAAAACAAGTTGCTCTCAGACGCACCTTAGAACGGGCTAAACTAGCGGCCTATGGAACTACAATGATGAGAAATTCAGACTAAAGCATTTAATTTCACCTTTACATAGACCACAGCTGAACGATTTAAATGCAAAAAGCAAGGATTTAAAAGCATGGCATGTCCACTTTAAGACATTTAAATGGAAAAAAAAAATCATTCATTTATGTTGAAAATTGCTTAGAAAAATGAAAAACTGAGAGTTGAGTAAATCTTTTGGAATTGGCCACTAAAACTTTCAGACTATCAAGTTTCTTGAAAATATTCCCTGCATGAAACCCAGTTGTGGAAACATCCTGGGTTCTTTGATTTTTTATTTTTTTTGTTCTGTATAGTTTCAGAAGATCTGAGTTAGCCTTGAAAACAAACAGTATGAAAATAAATAAGCAGCTGTGACTTCCTTCATCCTTCCATCCTGTGAACCCTGAGAAGACAAGCCTGTCCTCGCCTCATCATTCAACTAATTCACAAAGTATGGAACCAAATTAAGCGCAACAGAGGAAATCACAGCAGTGAACCACAGATAATATAAAAGTAAAACGTTCATTACCTACCTACCCACAGAACGACAGTGTTCTCTTCGCCCAGTAAACCTGGGTTGAGTCTCCACTAAAGCCGACAGTTCCCCATGAAATACAACACACACACACCCAGGAGTATGGTTCAAAATCAGTAGAAAGTTGCTAGCACAGCAATTGGGCAGCGAGGGAGTGAAGCAAACAGTGTGAGAACAAACTGGGGGAGGAACATGGCAACAGTGAATTCTCGCAGTTCAACAGCTGGACTGATTCTACATTGTTGTGTATCAACTTGTCCATCCATCCACAGGTATACTCCTTATATTCCTGAATCAAAAAGGGTCAACTAAAAGCTCTGACAACTTCATTCAATCTGTAATTACATATGTTCTCTCCTCTATTCGACGCAGAACATGTTTGACAAACCGTATGTCTTTCTCAAACACTAAAATCTGGCTTTATACACACAAGTAACTAATAAATTATTATTTTCCTAAAAGCTCGGTCCAGACTTTTTTCAAATGCAGTTCTAATCAGCATCAACTCCCTCACTTCAAGCAGAAAAATGTCAAATTACTAGCTGGAACGTGAATACATTCGTGGATTCATGGACGTTTTCAAACAAAATATTTGAAAGCCAGTGACCCGCCTTAGCTGACTTTAGTTAAAACATTCTAAACTGAAAATGGTTATATCAGTTAAATATTACATCATCTTAGATTATTTATTCTTCAGATCAGTTGGATTTCTCACATTTTCCCTGCTGAACAACATTCACGTGTCTCTGAAGTGATGCTGGTTGTGTCAGTCTTCCAGGTCAGCTGTAACTTGTTAGTCTGCTCTCCTTCCAACGAGGATGGAAGAAACGTTTAGACTTTTAAACCATATCAACATCTCCATCACCATGTTGAATCGAGGCGGCATGGATGGTGTTATACACCAAACTGATTCTACCATCTGAATCTCACAGGTACAATGATTAAAATTAAAATTAAATTAAAATTCCATATTTGCTTCCTTGATCTTACCAATTAAACTTCTCTAAAAATGTTATCTTGTAAACCAGTTACTGACGCGAATCCTGGTGTTTCAGGTTCAACTGTTCCAATTTGCAGAATGTACATCACATTGATGAGAAGGCCACCATGAAATTGGATAAGCACATTCATGTCCCTCAGAGACCAAACCCGGTGCTTTTAATTACAGCATGCCCTTTACTCCTCCAAGTCATTTTGGATGTGCAGTGTCCAAAGGAAATTTTGTTGAATATAATTTAAGTACTATCTTAATGCCTGCATAGAATGTTATTTTATTGCCTAGTCCTCAGGACATTGTTAGAACAAACCAGTTCTTTATCAAACAAACACTAGGTTACTTCCAACTAACATTTTAGAAATTTATATTTATATTCTAACATTATCAGGATAACAGGACACAGACCTGTTCTCTCTGTACAGAGACCCCAATCCGATGGCCTAGAAGTGCTTAATGTGTAAGCCTGAAGGCTGGAGACATTGTTAATCACTACATTTTACACCGTTTTTTATATCTTTTTGCACTGATCAAAGTCAAAATGAAAGACAATGTTCAAACTCGACAATGTTCAAACTCAACAATGTTTGCGGTTTTTCTCTGAGCTGTATTTCTCTGCTTGCATACACATGCAAACGGTTTAGCCAAGGCTCATTGTTTTGGGATAATATTTACATATCTGCGTAAATGGATCCAATCCAGTAATATTCCAGTCACTTTCATGCTAACATTTCTAGAGTTATGGGAAGAATGGTCAGTCTACATAAACCTGCTACTAAGCCTCGCCTCCAGAGTAGCTGCAAATTGTTGGAACTTCATATGATGGGTCAGAGAATATTCCAGTCTTAGTCTTTGGATTTTATATATGAGTAAAGTCAGGTGACCCAAAGTTTTTAGTATTATAGAACCTTACAGAGAAAGTTCAAAGAAAAGCCAGCAACATCCACACATTAGGTCACTTTGTTTTCTAAAACCTTGATTTAGAAAGGTTTTAGAAAGTCCGCAGTTCAGCTCCTAAGTGACCTGCATGTTATCTCTGACCAAGTCCCAAGAACATATTGCTGACATTTACACAGTTCTATGATTGGCTGCCTCTCAGCTACAGCTGAAAAAAACTGTGCAAAGTTGAAATAAATGTGAAAAGTGGGGCTAAAGAATCATCTTACTGTCTTCTCCAGGGCAGGGCATGCCTGGCTGCTCTGGAGCGCTGGGGAAAACTGGAAGAGACAAAAAGAGTTTCAGAGGTTACGCTCCAAACAAAAACATTACTGATTTACTTTGCGCTCAGGTTCTAAAAAGCAAGAGTGACTTATAAGTAATGGCAGCGACAAATGTAAAAATGTAAAGTTACAGACCAGAACAAAATTTATTGATACTCATAGTTCTTTAAAACAATACAGATTTTTTTCCTGGAAAGTGATAGAAGAAATAAGACTTTGAATGAAAGGCTAAAGTTGCCAAGAAAGTAGACTTCAAAAACTGGAAGACTCGCATCTAAACATGTTGCATCAGTGTATAAGTTCTTGTGAAGATTCAACCAGTGTGTACAGTGTGGAAGGCCTTAAGTACCACAGATTAATCAACTAAAGTGTCATAAAATACATATTTATACAAATGAACATTTCAATAATCAGTTGTTATTTTTACGTTTTCGGTAAATAGTAATTATTTCACTATTTTATTTCAGACCAACATGCTAAAGACAGTAAAGAGCTGGTCTAAAGTACTTGGCTGTTATCTACTGAGGATCAGGTTGGACCACAACCTTTAAGCTTGATTATTAACAAAATAAAAGAAGACGCGGGGGGGGGTCACAAATTTAATACAAACAGGCCTTTGGGCACCAATAGACGGGAAAGATCATTTCAGCAAATGAGAAATATAGTTGTTTTTTTTAATGGTTAGAGAATGCTGTGCAGGTGGCTGCAGAAAAGTGTTACTGTTTGAGGTGCCACTTAAACTAAAGAATGTTTTTGTTAATAATTTAATCAATAATGAATTATTAGTTATAATCAGTAATAACAGCATAAGCCAAAGAGCAATGTAAATCCTTATTCCCAATAATTGAATGAAATTAATTTTAATCCAATGACTCATTTATTGACAGTTAATTGTATATCAATTATTTATTTACATCCCCAGTCTGGATGTTGTTATATGGTTAGAAACAAGAGGAGTTTTTTGGCAACAGATGTTTTGAAATGATGATTTAATGATAATTTGCCTCCAGATCTTTATTATGCTCCATGACAAAATGCCTAATGTCCAGTTTGAAAACAGATGAGGAAGGAACTCACCATGCAGCAGCAGTCCAGATCTCTTGCTTCTGTTGTAAATCCTAAAAGCCTCCTCCAGCTCCATCTGAGAGGAAATAGTGCAAGGGTCTCCTGCAAACACAAACAGGTCACATTTGAAGGAAAAATGGGGTCACTGTACCATCCTAACTGTGAAATACGGGGGTGGCAGCATCATGTTGTGGTGTTGTTTTGCTGTAGGAGGAACTGGTACAATTCATAATCATGAGGAAAGAACATTATGTTGAAATATTGAAGCAGCATCTAAGGACATCAGCCAGGAAGTAAAAGCTTGTGCACAGATTGGTCTTCCAAATGGACAAAACCCAGAAGCATACAAAGTGGTTACAAAGTGGCTGTAGGACACCAAAGTCAGAGTTTTGTGTGGCCATCACAAAGTCCTGAGCTCAGTCTTATGGAGAAGTTGTGCGAAAATCTGAAAAGGTTTCGTGGTCGGCTTTGCTTTTACTATGGAGGTAACAGTCCTAGTAAGAAATTGTCTTTTAAAAGTCAAGACTCAGTAAAGGGACGGTGTTGGAAAAATTTGGGCTATGTGTGGTTTCCTTCATTACCCGCAGATATCCACCGGAGGGTGGACCTGGTGCATGATCAGAAGCACCTGAAATCGATCAGCCTCATCTGCCAGAATATAAGAGGAGCCAGTTGCCAGTCCTCTGGTACATGAGTGGTTACCTGGATTGGTACCCCAATCCATCTGTGTCCAGTGCTCTCTGTGTCTCCCTGAGTTTTCAATAACCATACTCTTACTTGTTGTGGTTTCCTTTAGAGTTTCTCAGCAGCTTCCTGGATAACGCTGCTTGTGCTGCCTGGTTCCTCCTCGTGTCTTCAAGACTCTCTGCGAAGAATTCTGGTTTCATTCCCATGACTGGCAGTGCTCCACTCCTCTTGTTCCATGTCAGCTCTGCGAAACCTGTCTGCCCTCCAACGATTCCTTCATCCAGCAGCTCCTATCAGATCACTCCAAGAACCCTCCACTGCCCACAGAAGCAGTCCTGTGTGAGGACACTCCACTTACCTCCCCCTGGTGGACCACCTTTATCTCATCTATAAGATCTCCATTCATAATTACTTTCAACTTTTCCCTTCAAATTATCCATCTTCTCGCCGCTCCGTTTCCATTGTTCCCGTTCACTCTTGTTTCCAGAACTCCAGACAAAGATGCACATTTCATTATTCACTTTGTTAAAAAATCTTTAGCTTTTTTCTAATTGCCTCCTGAGAGTGTTCTGTGTGTGGGCCAAAAGCATACCCAAAAGCATGACAGACAAGGGTTTCACTGACCCATTTCTTTAACATAAAGGATAATTCTTCCACCTTAGGGTACTCTGAAGAATCCTGAGGGATGGTCAGAGAAGAATACACAAACTCAAAGTTCCTCTTGGGAAAATGAGGGGTAACTTGGTCCACACAAATCCAGAATCTAATCCAGATCTAAACTCCAGAATCCAAGTACTAAGTATAAAATCCAGAATCCAAACAGCTAGTCAGACAGAGAGCAGGAGTCATGCACCACAAAGCAATCCAAATAGGCATACAACTAACAGACTCTAAGGGGCAACGACTTAGGCAGGATCAAAAACAGTCCATAATCTTCCAAAGGCAGACAGGCAAATCAGTAAGAGAGAAGTTGGCTTGAAAGCTGAGTCAGGTCTGAAGATGATCTGGCAGAGGACTGGAGAGAACCTGAGAGCTTTATGGGCAGCAAAACAGGGGCATGCAACTGAGGTAATCAGGCAGAGAGTAACTGGTGCATTCAGAGTAAGCTGGGATAGCAGATGACAGATCAAACTGTGACACATACAATAAAGATGAATACTTAGCAAATACTTAAAACTTGCTAAGTATTAATAGCAAGTTTTAGATTAAGAGGTATATGGGGGATAAAACTGGTACTAAGACTTGCGTCTCAGACCAGGAGTCCAAGTCAAGACTCAAGTCTGATGGGTCAACAAGTCTTGTGTAACTCTACAGATGCGAGATATAAAATAATTTCCAAGTGCACTGTGATGGTGATGTCTTGTGAAATGGCCAGTCCAGGAAGCCCAGGAAGAGGACTTCAGTTTGCAGAAATACTCAGAAGAGAATATACAAACTCAGCAGAAGTCAAACAGATATATGGTATCTGACCATGTAGCTCATTCACCTTCATCATCGATCCACTTGAGCGTGATGGGCTGTTGCTTAGCAACGCTGCACATTGTTCTCACTTCCTCACACAGCTCCACGAAGCTTACCGTGGCAGCCAAGTCGGTGATCAACATCAACCTGAAACCACACAAACAGAAGATGTCAAGAACAGGTTTTTACTTTAAAGACTGGATCTTAACGTAAGAATTTTAACAAAAGGGTAAATTCCTTCATTATTACTGAATGCAGACAAAACTTCACCTTGATAATGTGAAATACAGCAAAGACTCAATGAAACTTAATGTTTCAGCTGCTTCCTCAAGGCATTTACAAGGCAAGGACACACAAACAGGTTTACAGAGAAAATATAGGCCCACTCATTACAGATGTCTTGTTTATCATTTTTATAAAGCATGTAAACAAATACAGCAAAAATAAGGATCCAGTGCTGCATGCTTCAAACTATGGTGGCTCTCACAGTCTCATGATCGACGTCAATCACTTAAACCTTTGGTGAAATCAAATCGAAGACGTATGACAGTAGAACTTGGCTATGTTACAGTGAAAGAGTATTTCCACAGGAAACTACAAAGAACTGGGACTGAACAGTCTCAATCAGTGAGGATGATCAGTGTGACTCCAGAGCAATGGAGGGTCATGTGGTCTGATAATTATATGCTCCCAACAAGATCCAGAGAAACTCCTCCATGCACTTATCTTTAGTCTCATTGATTATTGCAACTGTGTTTTCACAGGTCTGCTTAAAAGGAAAAAATCTGACAGCTACAGCTGATGCAGAACGCTGCTGATCTCGTTCTCACTAAAACCACATCGTGCCAATTCCAAATCCCTTACACTGGCTCCCAGTAGCTCAGAGAACAGATTTTAAAATACTGTTGTTAGTTTATAAATCGCTGAACGACTTAGCACCAAAATACATTAAAGAGCTGTTGTTGTATCAACCTTCCAGACCTCCCAGGTGACAACATTAAGCTTCTATGTGCCACATATCTGGAACAAACTGTCAGAAAACTGCAAAACAGGCGAAACACTGAGTTCCTTTAAATCAAAGCTAAAATCATACCAGTTTAGAGTAGCTTTGAACCCATTATCACTGGAACATTGACCGACATACATGACATGTGATGATGATTTCGATGATGGCACTTGACAAAATGTAATGTTTGTTTCTGGTTTCTCAACAGTTGATTGTATGGTGTTTTTGACATTTTATTTTTGTGTTTTTATGATGTAAAGCACTTTACGTCATAAAGTGCTTAACACATTATCAATCAATCAAATTTTACTTAGATAGCACATTTCAGCAGCAAGGCATTTCAAAGTGCTTTACATCATAAACACAAAAACACAAAGTCATGCAACATAGAACCAACAATCAAAACATGACATTAAGTCAAGTGCCATGTTAAATTCGCAATTGATTACGTTTCAATTGATTACGTTCCAAATACAACTCTAAACAGGTGGGTTTTTAGTCAAGATTTAAAGGAAGTCAGTTTTTCAGCAGTTTCACAGTTTTTGTTCCAGATTTGTGGTCCATAGAAGGTGAATGCTGCTTCTCCTCGTTTGGTTCTGGTTCTGGGGATGCAGAACAGAACAAAACCAGAAGACCTGAGGGGTCTGGAAGGTTGATACAACAACAGCAGATCTTTAATGTATCGTGGTGTTAAGCCGTTCATTGATTTATAAACTAACAAAAGATTTCAAAGTCAATTTTTTTAGCTACAGGGAGCCAGTGCAGGAACTTTAAAACTGGTGTTATGTGCTCCATCGTCCTGGTTTTAGTGAGAATGCCAGCAGCAGCGTTCTGGATCAGCTGCAGCTGTTTGATTTGTTGAGCAGAACTGTGAAGACGCTGTTGCAATAATCAATGTTATGTCCCTGTGAGCGATTGATTGAGTGACAAGTCCAGACCAACTCTTCCAGAGGGATATTTCAAGATGACAATGCCAGGACTCACTGGACTCTGATTGTGACTGAGAGGTTCAAGGAGCATGACATAATTTTTACTCATGGATTGCTCTCCAGAATCCAGAACCTTTTCATATGGGCATCCGTCATTTACACTGAAAGCCATGGTGATCTGCAATCTATAATACTGAACTTTTTGGAGCATGTTCTGACTTTATTACAGGTGAGATGGTGACTACTAACAATGTTTCCTCACAATCCAACTCAAAGAAAACGTTAGCCGAACTAGAAAATAGGATGATATTTATTCTTCCAAGCCACTAGATGGAGCTTATGTACACACACACCACATGTCTGAGAACAAATATGTTAGTCACTTTTCCGGTTTACGAATCAGTGACCAAGACTTTACCCTCTCTCAAACACTGAGGTTATAAAATGAGCACAATGGTGAACTCAAAGGTCATAAACAATGTGTTTACCATCTCTGTTGTTTGAATTTCATCTCAGTTGTGGCCTTCATGTACCCTTATCAGCTAAGGACTTTTCTAAATAAGGGTGCACATGTTCAGTTTCAACATCCACACTCAGAGTTCTGTTGGGGACTGACTGTGGATTGTTCTCCAGCTTGTATTGACATTCAACAATACAGCTGATCAGTACCAATGTCCACATGGAGACAGGGCCAAACACACACCCAGCAGTGTGTTCTAGAGTGGAATCTGTCTGATATGCAGAGAGTGGTCTCCCGAGTGTGTCAGAAAGCTTTCTGGGTGTGTTTATAGCAAATATCAGTTGGACTCTGACAAGGTGGAGCAGAAACAGCGTGCCTCTCTGCAGGCATTGCTCCACACTGTTTAACACCCACCTGAGTGAATGTAGCGCCATCAAGCACGTAAACACCACACTCTGGCTTAAAGGTATAACTGCAGAGATCAACTAAAGGTGCTTCATTACTGATTCAGCAAATGTTTCTTAATTTGTTCAGATACAGACAGCCTCGACTCACTGGAATTATTAAGATGTCGCCATAAACAAAGTTTATCGTACTGAGCTGATCAAGTCAGATATGTTCTTGTTTCTAATATAATACTCAGCTTAAATGAAAACATTCATCTTTGGTTAAAACACAAATGATAAAAGACGAGAGTATTTTATTATAACACCCTCAACAATAGTCAGAGCAGAAGAGACCCATTTACACTGCGTGTACCAAATAAATCACACATTTGTTACACTGAGTAACGCTATTATCAGTGCTCACCATGGCAACATTCGCTACTCCAGCTCCAGACTGGCCAAAGGAGGTCAGCACTGAGACGGTGGAGAACTACGCAAATTTATGCAAAAATTAAAAATTCCCACAGAAACATAAGGATAGAACCAAAAACAACTCATTTAGACAGTTCATCAGCAAAAAAAAAAGGTGGACTTAGGAGTTGGTCACACGTTAAGGATTGCAGTGGTAAGTTGATTTGTTAACACTTAAGTTGTTTACGCTATCGTTTTAATAAAGATCACATTGTTTTGGGCACAGTCAGTGAAACTGGAGCTGCGGACTCTTAAGTTTAAAACAGTTGGAAATATAGACAAAAAGTTTTGTTGTTTTCTTCCAACCATATAGAAGCACCCGGCTGGCTTTTTCAGGGTCTTCCCTTTATTTTATTTATTCAATTGTAGAATATTATGTTTAGGTTTAAAATTTATGTAAGACATTGATTAATAACAAATGGGTCAGTTTGTCTCATAGCTACTGTTGTTGAGTATTGTTCTCTCAGTAATATTGCTTGATCAAGCCTTTTCTAAAATTTCACCAAACAAAATGAGTAATAAAAGTAGGTACAGATACTGGACCGGATCTGTTACAGCGAATAGTCTAGACTGCAATATAAATATCACACCAGGACACCCCTAATATCTGATTCTAGAGCTATTTATATTTTACACTACTTACACATTTTAAGTGTAATAAAAGCCTGAGCAGTAACAGTTTCTTCAGACAGATACAACTTGTCAAACTTCCTAGAGTCTCTTTTCTGTCATCCCCTCTGCAGCTCCTCTGTGCCTCTGCTTCAGATTCTTATCCATCAACTTGTGCTGCTGCTGGAAGCCAAAGGATAAACACCACCTCCCTCCTCATTTGTTGTCCCCCATCTTGAAGCAGTCCCATAGTTGCATTCTTCAGGGTTCTTGTTCCACTCTGCAGAAGACAGACTCGTCTGCATGTTATTAAAATGTTGTCTTGATGAAGACCAACAGCAACAATGACTGAACCCTGAAGATATTTCTAGAGAAGTAAACTTTCTGTATTGAAGGAAAAAAAAAAAAAAAAAAAGTCTTCCTACTTTCTGCCAGCATTGATGGGAAATCTGTTTGATTTATTTTTTTTTTTTTCCCAAATTCCACTTTTTTCATTCTAACCACACAGGCCTGGCATGTAGAATATGAATGTGTTTCATGTTTATGTCCATCTACAGGACAACAAGGGACTGGAGGTTCCAGTCCTTCAACATTTTTTGGGTTTAATGTTTAATAATTATATAACAACATTAAATTCTCCCTCTTTTTAAGGTTAACCTTCACACAAACTTACTTTTTATTCAATATTTATTTGATAGGGACAGATGAAGATAATCTGAACTTTATAACCATGGCTAATTCACAACAGCTGCAAAATAAAAAAGTTAAAGTCAACAATAAATACAGTAAAATGATCAGAAGTCCAGTTCAGTTATTAAGGTTCATGTAATTGGGGTTGTATATATATTAGAATCTTTACCTTTATCCCACAATCTGAGGTAATTAAGATGGCACACCCACAGCAGAGGGCAGCATAGAAAGTTACAACGCCTGGGTAGCCTGATAACACAGATCACTTCCTGCTCCATAACCAGTAACCAGGAAGCCTTTGGTGCAAGTCAGCACCCTAAACCACAACTGCTGAAATAAGACACTGCAGGTGAGATTTTAGGTTAAGCTCTCAACCAGACAGGCTGAGACAGGCTCACAGATGGAGATAAGGGGGCTGTGACTATCTCAGTCTTACCCTGGACAGGTCACCAGTCCATCACAGGGAAACACAGAGACAGACAGGACAAACAACCAAATAACCTAACAGTCTTGTTTTTGGACTGTGGGAGGAAGATGGAGTACCAGGAGAGAAACCACGCATGAATGGCCTTCTCCTCGGGGTGGGACTCAAACCTATAGGACCTTCCAGCTGCAAGGCAACGAAGCCACTGTGCAGCCCAGTTCGTAAGCAATGCAATTAATTCATATGACTATGCAGCCATAAACAAGTTCATTTAATTCCACTCAGTAATAATCCAGTTTAATCGAGTCAATGAGCTAGCTTTCCTCCTCAGCAAGCATGTGACAACAGTGGAAACAACCAACTGTCCTTCAACAGGAAGCAACCTCCAGCTATTTAGCTTCACTGGATCCTTTAATGCTATGTATGCTAACACAATTTAACACATAGGTTTAAGTGACTGACAACATATTTTTCCCAATGAAGTCATTTCTAGAGTTTTGTAGTGGGGAACAGCACAGCTCAGATCCTGGATGATCAGCTATGGAGGCTCACCATCTCAGCACATAACAAACTCTGTATGTGAACAAGTACTTAGCTAAAGATACTTAGTAATACATAAGAACAGTCCCACTATGTTAACTAAACACAGCCCTGTGACTCATTCCGCTTCTCTTGCTACTTCTGTGCTAACCACTGAAGCAGAGTATCAGTCAAGCAGACAGTAAGCATCTCGTCAGATTCATAACTTCATCCATGTTTTCTACTCACAAGCTCCCCAAGTCAATGTTAGCCTAATGTGTGACAAATACTGCTTCTCACTAAATATTTGCTCTTCTAGTTTTTTTAGCAATATTCTCTGCAGAAAACAGTAAATTCTAGGCAAACTTTACGCAGAGAGAATAATCCAGGAAGTGGAACAATGTGGCTAATACTCTGTTTGGCCAAGATGAGATTCATCTGGACATGAGTCACAAAAGAAGGGGTCAGTGTGTTCAGCATGAATCAAAAAGGAGGATTATAGGAAACCGATGGAATTAACTTCAGTATTATTGGGCGACATCACCTACAGCCCCTACACACACACACACACGCACACACACAGTCCACAGCCTTGTACTTCTATACAAACTGTGGACTTTATATTGACCTCTATTCATTTTAGTAACTGTATTTATGCCTAATCCAGGCATTTTCTATAACCCTCACCATTACTAATCTATCCCTAACCCTTTATTTAATCAAAACTTTATTCACATTATACCTCTAAAGCTCACTAGTAGAGCGCAGTCGAACTGCAAAAGAAGAGAGGACCGGGAAAAGGTCACTTTCCACAAATGACTTCCCTTTTGTTGGTAAATATTGTGAAAGTGGTCCTCTAGTAGTATATACAACTATACACACACACACAGGTCTGATCAGCTGAATTGTGACTGAATTTACTATAAGTATGCATCAGCTGCTACTTTAAAAGCAGAAACTGCTGGACGTTTCTGGGAACATGTCCAGTGAGTAGTACAAACATTCCAGGCTGCACCATCAGGTGGAGATTAAGTCTAAATCACAAACACAACAGCATTTAAATAAAGAACATTCTGGGGAGGTCTTAACGTCCTCTTGACGCAGACGTCCTCCATACCAGCGATTCACAAACTTTCTAGCTTCTGACCCACAAAATAAAGATGTCAGAGGTCCGTGAGCCCGACTCTGGGTGTGGCATTCAAGAGTTTTTACTGAGTCAGTTGAAAAACCGTACAATGGCAACACAACAGCAAATATACCAAAGTCTTGCTTTTATTTGTTCAACCTTTTCTTTTGCACTATTTGCCAGGTACATATAAGTTGTGTTGCTGTTAAACACACAATTTTACAGAAGATTGTAAAATTTTCTGTAAATTGTAAACATTTTTACTGTAAAAAAAAAAACTTTAATAAAACATAAGGTACATGTTTTCTCATGAAACAGAAAACATTTAGTGAGAGTAAACCTAATTGAGTTGAATTGAATTATGCAGGAACATTTAGACCAGCGGTGGTCGACATTGCCAAAAAATTATATCACATTATATTTTTAAAAACCTCAACATCACAGATGATATTCCACATTTTCTGTTTCTTCTTTACTTTGGTTTGGCCAGACAAACCTGTACCTTCAAAACAGAGGGGTTCTTTTTTGATTTCTTTCCTGTATAAACAGTCACTAGAGTAAAAGAATATATTCATATGCAAACACAAAATTGCACAATATGCTTAGTGCATCAAAGAAAATACAAAACAAATAAATAAATACAAATGTATACTAACTTTGGCCAACAAGCAACAGTCTGAAATCAGTTCAGTGTAAATAAAACTAATTAAATCCGCAAATGAAGCAGACTGCTGTATTTTAACAGAACATCGGTTCTACAAGATGTTAGAAAGAGTTTCTCCCTCGTATTTTTTTTTAAGAACTCAAACGTTACATGCAAAACTAAGCATCTTGTTTTAATATGAAAGGCAATCTTCCTTTTTAAAAATGCTCAACAATAAAAAAAAACAACAAAAAAAACATGTTAAACAACAAAACCCAAGCTTTGCAAAAGCTTGTGCTCACTTCTTAATGATCTGGAACTTTGCGCATTTCCTGTCACAAACATCTAATGAGAGGTCAATGTTTTGGCGTTTAGCTTTCTAACTAACTGCACTGTAGGCAGATATGTAGATGTGACAGGGATGTGATGAGGACGAGTCGTTGAAGTTCGAACCTTGAAGCAGAGGGACTACAGGAATACAGTGACTGTCTTCTAAGAACAGGAAAAAAATGAGTTTCTTTTACAACATGTGGTTTAAAGAAAGCAGGTTGTTAAGTGTCAAACTGGTCCACAGGGAGACATGCTGGTGGGACCTCAGGTGTGTTTTCTTCATTAAGACTTCTGCATCCTGAACAACAATAAGCAGCACTCCATTCTTACACAGACATAAGAGTCACTTTGGTAGACCAAAATCAGAATCCAAGAGAACAGAGCTCCTCCAAGACTGATCGGTTTAACTCCCTTTAATAACATTTACATGTAAGCATCTACCATGAAAGCAGGTAGATGCTTACATGAAGATGCTTTATACGGCATCTACCTGATGCATAAAGCAGGTAGATGTGCAACATGCACAAGCGAAGCATCTCCACATTATGAGAAGCTTTTACAGTCCTTATCTATCAGATCAGAACCTGTTCAGTGGTATATTCAGAGCACCAACAACTTTTTATCTACTACTGTTTATTGTGGTTGAAGAATTGAATATAATGACATGAGCCTATCCCCAATTATCATTCCTTATTCCTGGTCAGGGGAAGAGAGTTTGGAGATGGGATTTGTGATTTACCAGAAGATGAGGAGAATTCATGAGTAAATAAACCAGGTCATCAGTTTGTGTTTTCAGGGAACTTGTGTTCCAAAAATCTACTGATGTGATACTAGAGCACTTGTATGATAACACTGAGTGACGTCCATCCATACCTGGAAATAATTTAGAGCTGAGTTTTCAAGAATTACTCTCAGCAAAACTAATGGAAGATAAATGTATTTTTATTTAAAGGTAGATTACTGCCTGTCACTGTTTTAAGAGGAGAAAAAAATTATTACAGTATTAGACAGAATAAGAGAAATATTACAAGTCATCCATCAAAAGATTGTTTGTTGAATGTTGCCTGGAATAACTACAATAAATAATAATGTTTTGGAGTGGCCCATTCAGAGTACTGACTTAAATCTGATACAGAATCTGTGGTAAAAAAAAAAAAAAAAAAAAAAAAAAAGTAATTTGTCTTAGAGATCAATAAAGTATTTTTGAATTTAGGAGTATTTTTGAATTTGAGGAAGCTAAAGATTAGGGTCATGGCCAGGAGGCTTTAAATGCAAACTCTCCCTAAAGATCAACAGTAATAAAAAAAAGATGTGGAACCATGCAAAACCGTCAGCAATTATGTTGCATTGATCACATGCTAGTGAAGAGTTCTTTTGGTTATTGAGAAGGGGTATGAATAGATTTTGACATGACTTATATATGTAAATAAACAATGACATGTCCTGTACATTGTCTCATCTTTAGGGAGTTTCCATGGGTCACTTTCTACCAGAAGCAATTTTCTTGATTGAATTAAAAATAACTTTGAATCTAAAGGTGTGTTCACCTTTATGCTGTGAGAAGGGACTTCTGGACCCTCTTCCATCAGCCAAAATGAACACCGCTGCAGGAGAACATTTCTTCGCCTTGTGTTGAACTTTTTCTGATTAGAAAATTGCGTCACACTCAACTTCATCTGACCTTTAGGGTTTTATACCAAAAAGCCTTGGCCTAATGGGCCGTGAACACACCTCAAGAAAACAAACACAGCTCAATCATTACTTTCTGACACGCATTCTAAATAAAGAATTGCGAGTTTCAGACAATTGCGCAGCCGTTCTCCAAGCTGGAACTAGTTTCCCTCCGTCCAGCTGAGCGTCTCGCCGGTAAGGTGTGCGGCGGAAGCACGCTGAGCGCGAGCCAAGATGACGAGGGTTACAGTTTGACCCACAACACAATCTCGCCGTTTCCCCTCGTCACCTCGGCTCGGATAAATACAGTAGTGACAGCTATTCACTCACCCGCGGTAGTGAGCTTTAACTTTCACCCACTCGGAGTTCAGGTCCATGATGGATCCGTTTGACGCCAGCATATGCATCGTTAAGAGTTTGGTTCAGCTCCCAAGCAGCCCAACGTCAACTGGACACGTCCAGGCTTTGCTGTCCCGAACTTCTTCTCACTTCAGAATACGAGTTTTTACATACCGAGGCTGGAAGTGACGCTTAGGCTGAATTAAACTAGTAAAGCTACTTCAAAGTTTTCTGTTGCTCCAGAATCATTAAGGCTTCGATGACGGAGTTTTTAGTCAGAGGAACGTAAGTAGCGTTGTTATTTCCGGATTTGATTTTCAAAATAAGACTAACACTAGTTATTGTCTGTTAATATGTATGGCGGTGACATGGTAGCGCTTTTATTTTGGAAGCAAACCTTCTTTGCAGTTTAAACAATGTCTGACTTAGCTTGACAGAACGTCTTCTCTCTCACTATGGTTACGGTAATCCAAATTCACCTGTCCCGCTGTTCCTGTCCGCGGCTGCCACAGCAACAAGTCTAACACCAGCGAGACGGAAACAGAGACTGGCAATACTTTGGTTGAATAAATTTAATAAACTGTTTATTGTAACTTCTTGTCAAAGTATTCTCCCTGATTTTCCTCTTTTGTCGCAATATAAACGGGGCTTCTCCAGCAGACATGAAGTAATTATATCCTACAGTGTAATTTTTAGTTTTTGAAGTGTTACAGTCAAATAATTTATTTTATTGGCGCGATGTTTCAAAAATTATTTAGGGATGTGCTTAAAAAACATTTCATCGTTGATGTTCACATATATAAAGTCACGAGGCGCCATCTGGTGGAGAATCCGCAGTGAATGCAAAATTGCATTTACAGTAAAGTTGTTGGGGTTTTTTGTCTTTATTTAAATTCAAAGAGTAAACGAACTTCTACTTCATATAAATGCATAAACAAACCTTTATGTAACTTTTCAATTAAAATAACAATGTTTATTAGTGCAAAATATAAAGATGTAAACAGTGACATGTATAAAATGTTGAGTAATTAATTATGCTGAAATTCATTCGTGGAAGAAATCTAAGAATCTGATGTTTCCAATCTCTGAAATCTACTCTGAAAATCAATCTACTGAAGGAAGAGTGACAATAACACTTAAAAGAAAAATGCATTTTTTTAGATGTTAAAAAACTATAGCTACTAAACAGCTAACGTTAAGAAGCTAAACTTTAGCCATGTCAGCTTTAACACTTACAGCCGGTTAAAACGTTAATGGTAATGAAACTTAAATCAATCAGTTATTCAAATCACCACAAACCTCTGGAAAGCACTAAGCACAGTATTAAGAAGTAAACAAATGGCAGCGACAGAAAATATCTGTGTCTTGATAAGCTATTGCTGCAGAGGACATCGGCCGTTAAGCTCCCGTCTTGGACAGTGGTTTGGTTTTCAGAGCATCTGTTTGGGAAAAAAAAAGAAAAACATTTTAGCCTTCTATTACCAAATTTACATATATTTGTTCTGCCTTTAATGAACAGTCACTCTTTAGAGTAAACATCCATGTTTTACCATTGTTTGATTTAAATCAGTGTTGCTCGATTCTGGTCCTAAAGGAACACTGCCTTACATATTTTAGATGTTTCTGTTCCAGAACACCTGATTCAGGAACAGAATCTGTTCCTGTGCATGCAATGTGCTACACCCACAAGTCAGGTATGTGGCAGAAGTGAAACACCTAAAACATGCAGGGCAGCGGACTCTGACGACTGGAACGGAGAGACTCTGAATCAGTGGTGTCCAAAGTCGGTCCTTGAGGGCCGGCATCCTGCATGTTTTAACCTGGAGAGAGAATAAAATTCCCCAGTTTAACGCACCTGGGTCAAATTCTGGCTCATGAGAGGCCTAAGAAGAACATGGACATGCTGAGGAAGTTGTTACTACCACCAGGGAGAGAACTAAAACATGCAGGATGCCGGTCCTCAGGGACCGACTTTGGGCACCACTGCTCTAATTGAAACTACATTTTTTCCACCTAACATTATGACCTGTACTTGTATAAACGGGGTGCTATGCAAGGACAGCAATTGGCACCTGTACTTGTAAAGCACTTTATCAAGTGTAGAGCCATGCTTCCCACTACATTCAGTCATTCATGTGATGATGGGCGAGCAGCGGTCTGTCACCGGCAGACACCACGACTGAGACAAACAAAGCTGGGGTCCTAACTGGCAACCCACCGGTGCCCACGTTATTCCCATTATTCTTACATGAAAAAAGGAAAACTAATTTAAACTCAATTTCATCTGTCTGCAGTTGATGGCAGTAGAAGAAAAGTCTTGCTGGAAGAGAATTCTGATGTAGAAACAATATAATAATTTTTTTATTCCTCACATTAAACACCTGTCAGACTCCTGAAGTTCCTCTCCAGCTATTAAGTCTATCTGAGCGTCATCATTGCTCGTTGTGTTGGGAGTCCTACAGTGCAAAATGGCCTTATGGCACTTTTGTCTTCGCCTTAAATCATGCCACACTTGTTCCACAACCACACATTTCAAAGTGGACATGGGTTTATGACTACATTGCGAGGTCGATCACGTTTTTAATAATGGTTAGTCTGTTTTAACCCTCCATTCCAAGTCGGGACGTTTCAGTTCACTTTGAGGAATGATAGCCATGTGGAATGAAAGGGTGAGCTGAAAGGTCCTGTTATCCTACTTTGTCCACAGAGTGCAGTTCACCCCATCTGGGGAAAAGGATCCTTGCTCACAAGCTTCACACACTGTATCATGTCTGCTGGTTCCTGTTAAAACACAAACAGTTTAACACAGAAACACACCGGCATTTACAAATGCTTTTAAATCCACGAATGAATTCAGACTCACCAGGTTGTTTTATTCTTTCTCCAGGCTTACAGACTGAATGTTTCTCTGCTGCGCTACATCCTATACCATCTGTTAAGCTTTTGCAGAAAAACCCACTAAGTACATCGCAAACCGTATCTGATGTTGATTTACAGTTCTGCTTCGCAAAGAGACCAAGCCCTAGAAGATAAAAGCACTTGTTAAGATTGTTTAAAATGTTATCGAATGTCCCGTCTCTTCAGTTTCCCCGGACCCTTTCCATCTGACTGCACCTGGGTCACAGGTGGAGCAGGAGAGACACCTCTTCAGCCCGTTGGGTTGGTTCATGTAGGTTCCCGTCTCACAGGGGACGCAGCGTGTTCCTGACTCATCCGTGCAATCTCTCCCAACCACAGTTCCTGTAAGAATACAACAGGATCATTATTTCATTAGAAATAGATCTCCATCAGATCAGGTACATCATGGTCTCTTTGTAACTAAGATTCCAAATAAAGTTAAAAAAGAGACTATTGTTTGAAATGGGGTCATTAAGAGAACCTGTCCTAAAGCTAGGCAACATATTAACTGCAGCAGACAACAGATTCACATCTCTTGGGAAGTCAGCTATTGTTTTTGTCTGAGAAAATATTGTGGATGATTGTATTACTTATAAGGGTCAAAGATAAGACCTTGTAGTGCTGCTGCTTTGTTTTTTGTGTCTCTTTTCATGGCATGCTAATCAGTTGTGGTGCTTCAAATTTCTTTAAATAGATTTTTTTTTTCCTTCCACTGTGTGGATCATAAGCAGAGGGGGTAGTAACTAATTACTTTTACTCAGTTAATTGAGTAACTTTTTGAAAAATATTTTCTTTCACACTGCATTTTTGACTTTCACTTGAGTAATACTCTGTCTGCTATGTGTAATTTCACTGAACGAAGAACAAACATGTTTTAACCAAAACCTTAACAGATGCAGACACACAGTTACAGTTTGTCAAAATGAGAATAATTATTTTACTCCAAGCTTTGTTGTTCCAATCTTTATATCTGTCTGAATCTGATGAGACTTTTGAAGGTAATAAAGATACAGTAACCTGTATATTGTCGGTGGTTATATTGATAAAATAATAATTCTGTTGTATATACAGTACAGACCAAAAGTTTGGACTCAAAGGTGTGTCCAAACTTTTGGTCTGTACTGTATATTATTTGAAAACAACACAAAAAAGCATCAGAAAATCTTACTTTTTAAGGATTCATAGATATTTTAACAGTTTGTGAACAGATTATATATATATCGATCAACAGACAGACAGACAGACAGACAGATAGATAGAGTCTCTCTCTGTCGCTCTCTCTCTCTCTCTCTGTCTCTCTCTCTATATATATATATATATATATATATATATGTATAGTGTTACTCTTAAATTCAATATTGGGTGGGCTTCACCTCTTATCTTATAGTATAAAGCACATGTGTCAAACTCAAGGCCCGTGGGCCAAATCTGGCCCACCACAGCTTTTTATGTGGCCCTCTAGATTCCAGACTAAACACTAAGCGTGATTAAATATTATGTTATCAATCAAACCAATGCAGTGTTTGTCTGTTTACTGCCAAATTATATCAACTAGTCCCTCCAGTTTCTTGAGAATTATTATGGAAATTCACAATAATTCGTGAATTTTTGCACTAAAACGTAATTGGGAGTTTACTGCAGATTTTTGTCAAAAATGGTCTAAAACTTTCTTACTTGTACTAAACAGTTGACTCAGTTTTAATTGATGTCAGATTATAGTCCATGATCTATACAGCGAGTAATAAAAATCATAAATAAGTGCAAATATTTCCAAATTAGTACCACAAACACTTTGATTTTTATTTGCAAACAACACACAAAAAAAAAGGATAAAAAAAATCTTACTTTTTAAGGATTCCTTGATATTTTAACAGTTTGTGAACAGATTTTATCAATACATTCTGGCCCTTTAAGAGCATTCATGATCTTGGTTTGGCTCAAAACCAAAATGAGTTTGACATCCCTGCTATAAAGCATTGCATGTTTCAACATGGTCACGTTACTTTTATTTCAAATGTCTCATCGCATTAACATTGACTAGTTCTTCTAACTAAAGTTTGCCATGGCAACGTTCAACGTTCAACCCTAAGCTGGGTGTTTTGTTGAACAATTCAACACAAAATGGCTCCACAGTTTCGGTTTTCCTTTCGTTTGTTTTTTCTTTATCGTTGCTCTCGTACCTTCGTGGCACATGGGGCAACATTGTCCGTCGCTGGCTGGGTATTCTTTGTGTCGACAGGCTGCTTCAGACAAGGCAACACCCACTGCAGCGGAAGGAAAGAAAGACTGCGTTGATCACCAGATCCCTTCACACGTCTCATCGGACACAGTCACACTCACCTAACATGACCAACATGGCAAACATGTTGCATCATGTTTGTGTTTCTGATGGAATTTCTTGGCGTTCTCTTTGATTTGGTTTTAGAAATCCGATGTAAAACTAACCCGTCAAAACCTTGAAGAAAAAAAAAAAACTAGTTGCCAGATTTGTCTGGAAAACCTCCATTGTAGAGTTCACTGTGTTCAGTTATTTGTGAAATGAAACAATATGTGGCCAGTTTTGTTTGATGTTCTCTTTTCTTTTCTTGCTTCCATCCTCACATCTGTTTCCATCCGAGAAACAACAAAGTTTCACTTAGAGTCTCAGATGGAGACGGTGTTTATTGATTTATTATAGTGCAGTAATTACATTTATCTAATCGTGGAGAAACCGAACCGAATGAGCAGCTCTATCTCAGAGTTTTAGCTTCTTTGCTGTCTTAACAGGTTTTTATCAGAGACGTGACAGTTTATGGTTTGAGATTTGGTTCTGAGTAAACATCTACTTACCTCCCCACAGCCACCCTTCTGCTTCCTGCAGGGAGCACATTTCTTTTCTTTTTTTCTCTCTTCGCTTTATTACCAACCAAAAGCAGGCAGTTTATACAAACACTTTAACCTTCAGGATGTGAGTGTGGTGGTTAAACATTATCGTTCGTACATAGAATCCAAAATTTTCCGTTTGCCTTCACACACAGTGTACAGCAAGACGGGTAACCCAAACTAAGATTGTGGTTGAGCAGTTAATCATTTGATTGTACACACATGCTTGAATTTCTTTTTTTTTTTTTTTTTTTTTTTGGTATCCAGTGATCCAAATTTGGTGTTTGGGCTTCATCCAGCTGCCATTAGAATGTACATGCACAAAGGATATGCATCTGAGTCCTTTGGTCATAAGTCAAATGTGGAGAGAACATATCAAACAGCGGGATCAAATGGACGCTTAGGACAATCACAAACATTTTGTATCTGAGAGTCCCAGTACACGTGGGTGTGATCACAAACACTCACATTTATCAGGAGGGCACATTTCTACACGCACCAGGAACTATGCACTGCATGACTTGACAGGCTGCTCTCCATTAATTCACACTCTGCAGCTCTAAGACCTAGTGGGAGTGTTGCATGTTTGCTGTTGTTGTGCTGCTTCTCCTCAGCCCACGTTGTAGATGAAGTTCAGCACCCTGCATACACTAAAGGAGCTACAAAAGAGCAAAACCCGCAACACAAAATAAGAGAACACCTTTAATTAAAGCTGCAAGCAGCCTCGGGCGGCCCTCGCAGCCAAGCGCCGCTCCGGCCTATCAGCCACCGCGGGGGTTCACGC
>CAEFZX010026033.1:0-19787 GCA_903066825.1 Alfaro cultratus
GTTTTTAGACTCAAATGTCTTCTTTTCAGCGTTAACTTCCCCAGGTGGGGAAGTTTGTCCTTTGAGATTAGAGAAATTGTTCCCTAAGACAGATCTCTCTTGATGGGTCCAGTCTTCTAATGGCGCTTCTGTCAGAGCAGAAGTTGAGCTTTCAGACTCAACTGTCTCCTTTTCACCGCAAACTTCCCCACCTGCGGAGGTTTGTTCTTTGGGAAAATTAGACAAATTGTTTTTTAGGAGGGCAGTCTCTACTTGGGTATTGTCTTCTAATGCCTTTTTCGTCAAAGTAGAATTTGAGTTTTCAGATTGAACTGTCTGAAAACGCACACAAGGGCCTGATAAGTCACAGCAAACTGCCACAGCTGAGAAAGTTTCTTCTTCAGAAAGATTGGAGAAATCGTTCCCTACTACAGCGGTCTCTTCAAGGGTATTGTCTTCTGAAAAGTCACAGCAAACTTTCCTGGCGTTTTCCCTGTCCGGGGAAGTTTGCTGTGAGTTTTCCTTGGTCAGGGAAGTTTGCTTCCCAGGTGGGGAAGGCTTGAAAAGATAAGCATTGAAAATATCGTACTCAGAGACAGTGCACTCTTCCTGAGAGGTATGTTTTTCAAAATTGATCCCAGGAAGTAGTTTGTTAAAAACTTTCCTCACTCCTGTGGTAATCACTCCATGCTAACATCGACCAGGAATTTCCAAAAGGGACTGAACTTCGCAAGCACAAGTTGGTTACCTTGAAAAGTCAGACAGAAAAGCAGGCAAAGTTTTTCCAAAAATTTGCAAAGCACTCAGTCTGGCTGAGCAAAAGTATGAGTATGAGTATGAGGAAGGGATGGGTTGATGTTCATGTGTGCCCATGCATATGATGTGGCTCTTTGCGGTAACTTGGTAAAAAATGTGGCTCTTGGTCTTTGTCTGGTTGGCCACCCCTGGCATAGGGTTAACTGGGTTAACACTCTGTTTTAACTGAGTGTTCCGTCATGATTTACCATTCGTCTCGAATGATTAAGTGACGCAGTTGCAAAGGGTTTGTAGTTTGAGTCATGTAAACTGATCTGACCGTTTCCATAGCAACGATCAGAAGCAAGATATTCCCCCAGAACTACAGTGAGCTCATTGTCGCTATGACCTCTTCTGTGACATAGATCTATGATGCCTTGGCAATTTTTACATCAGGTAATTGCTCTTTTGGGCTTTATGTGACTGGTTTAAACAAACCACTGTTACACATTGGATTGTGTTGAAATAGAAGGAACTGTTTTAGGTGGGCCTTGGTATGAACTAATATTTAGTATTAAGCAATACCAAAGTTTAAAACTTTTAAAATTTTGTTAACCTGCACAAATGCTTTATGAAGCTCCCACAGAAAATTTGTGAGGAAGCGCTTTCCTTCTTGTGCGTGGAGCATAGAGTAAATACCACCTATCAGCTGGCTAAAAGAAAACTACTACACTTTTTTCAGCAACACCAAAAAAGATACATTTGAGTCTGTGGGAAATCACGCCGCAGGGAAAAACAGATTGTTATGATGTAAATAAAACAACACCAGTGCAGGCTGTTATTAAGGTTAACACACACAGACACACATAGATTCATTAATAGACATGCAGCTAGCTTGATAGATCGATACACAGCTAGTTAGCTTGACAGCTAGCTAGATAGCCAGATAGACTGGCAGACAGAAAGATAACAATGTAGCTAGACAGACAGCTAACTAGATAGCTATAAAGGTAACTAGACAGACAGACAGCAAGATTGATAGACGGATAGCTAGCTACATTGACAGACACTAGTGAGGCAGACAAATAGACAGACAGACAAGTAGACAGCTAGCTAGAAAGTCAGCTAACTATCCTGATAGGGAAAGAGACAGACATATGTTTATGTTTATTTACCTACAATGGCATCAGCAGACCTGTAAGTGCCTGAACAACTTCTCCAGTCATATCTCAACTATTTGATGACTCTTTTTTTTTTTTTGTCACACTTTTTAGCGACTCCTTGTTGGCCTGGAGGCCTCAGGAAAACTAGAGTTCACAGAGGATGGAATAGAATCTTCCCCTTTAAATGTTCACTCTTTTCTTTGGTAGGAACATCCCTTTTCCAAAATCCTCTTAAGATGACTCTACAGATCTTCTGTTGCATTTCATTCTGAACTCTGTCATTGCCATCCCAAAACTTTCTTCTCTTATAATGAACCATTTCTATTGTTGTTTTTAGTGGATGTTTGGGTTCACTGTTTGATGTCCCTCGTTTAAGTTAAACCTTTTAGCAGATAACTAAACTTCTGGGTCAAAACCTTCAGAGTGACCCCAGATCATGAAGCTCCTACCACCATCATTTTTTCTGTGGACAGGGTGTCCTTTGAGTTATGTGTAGTCATCTTCTCATGCTAAGCAAAACATTTGAAATTGTGGCCCAATTTCAAATGTGTTATGGTCGTTTCCTCAGACCATAACACATTTTTCCTCTGGATTTTAGACGATTGTAGCAGAGGTTGAATGTCTTCTTTGGAAGGAAAGAACTTCTGTCTTCCTTTTGATTTTTGCAGTTGCATAAAACAAAGTATTTATCTAAAGGTCTACACACTTATGCAACCAGGTTATTGCACCTTCTTTTTATCTTTTACATATTTCCTCCGTTATGATTCTTCCTAACATAATCCCTCTGCTTTGTTACAACACACAACTGATATTTTGCAATGAGCTCGGTTCACACCGGTGAGTTCTGAGGAGTTAAGCAGGAGATTAGAAGAGATTATTTCTCTTTCTAAACCTTCACATTTTCCCCATTGTGATGGTTAAAATTCAATGTAGTAATTAATGTTAAAAGTTTAATAATCTTTGAAAATATGCTTTATGAAATTGAGCTCACTTATACAAATCTCATAAAGAGCCTTTCCTCTGTTCTCCTCCTCCTCTCTCCATCCTCTGTTAATCCCTCCTCATTCCATCCTCGTCTCTTTTTTCCTCCCGAATCAGAGCTGCGTTATCCGTTTCGGGGCAGAGCTGCTCAGAGCCAGCCCGGCTTTGCCCCGGTGTAAAGTGGAGATGTTAATGTTAATTAAATCATTCATTTGGTCCAGATTAATTAGTGTCGCACTACTTTTAAGCCGAGCCGTAGCTAATCAGATTAGGGCCAAACTGAGGGCCGAGGCAGGCAGATGGATATGGGAGAAGCCCGCTTTGAAGTTCGACCGCCGTACGTCTGCTGAATGAGAAGGAGGAGGATGGAGATTCCTTTTTGTTTTTCCACTTTAACCTCAGATCTTTTTATCTGCTGTGATGGTAAGGAAGGAAAAAAAATCTGCCTGCAGGTGCTGGCAATGTTGCGTTAACTGAGATAATTATGATTCCAATTAGCAGATTATACATAAATCAGAAATCCTAAGCATCCACTGGTAGTTTTTGCTGCTTGTTTGCATGTGTCTCTCTCCACGCTTTGCCCTGCTGTCTACTCGCTCCTCATCTGAGGTCTCGCTGTCTGGTTTTTCTTCTTACATTTTCTGGCTCCAACTCCTCTGATTCTCTGGGCCTCGGAGGGAGTCGCATCACATTTGAATTCATAACAATCCTGGTTTCTGTTTTGTTAACAAGTGGAGCTAAAATTTGTCCTCCTCTTCCCGGCTTCCTTTCATCTCCCACTTGGCTCCTAAGGTGCTAGAGGTTTATTTTATTTATTATCTATTTATTCATTCATTTTGTACTTTTAATTACTTTTCTCCAGTCTGCCGTGTTGGTGCAGTTTCTAATTTAATTTAACTTTTTTGAATGTAACTAATCATCAATCCCACTGGCATTAGCAAATATTACCTGTTGAATTAATTTCACTGGTATCCCTCCAGGTGACTCTTCTTTTTCAATATGACTTTTTTATCAGTAGAAACAGAACTTACTTCTTGTTTTAGCCTCAGAGTGGTAATCATCAACAAAACATATGTTTACACTTTTTTGCAACTTAACAAATTGATACGTTCTGAGTTTATCAAAATGTTGGAAACATAATTTTATCTTCTTGAAAATAGACCTAAAAAGGCTTCATTGGCCCTTTAAATTGTTCTACATACATATAGTATGTGCCATTTCAAGTTTTACAAATTGAAACAATTTGCTATTTTTGAGAGGTAGTCTGTCTTTAAACAGCAGATAACCTGTCCAGATGAATTGTCTCATTAATGTAAAGCTATTTCACAGCTAGGCTATGTTAGCCAAATGTAGCACACACTGGTTGGTATATCAATGAAAGCTCAGAAAATTCCCTAAACTTCTTTAAACCTGTTTCAAACTAACTCCTGTGACATCTCCAGTTTTAAAACTTTCATCCTGTACAGATGCTACATTTCAGTCGTTTTTTTTCTGCCCCTCTCTCATGCAGCCCACCTGTACAAGTGTAGGGCTTTACGAGACAGCTGTGGGATGTGCCTGAAAGCTGACCCCAGGTTTGAATGCGGTTGGTGTGTCCAAGATAAGAAGTGCTCCCTGCGGCAGGAGTGTACGGGCGGAGGGAACTCCAACATGCCTCTGCAGCTGGCTGAAGGTGGGGGGTGGATGCACGCCACATCTGGAAACAGCCGTTGTACTCACCCCAAGATCACCAAGGTAAGGGAGGGTGGGTGTTTGCATATGTTTCTCATGGCTGCATTCGAAGAAGATAAAGCCACTCACTATAATTTGACAAGTCTTCTTATGTATATGAGCATTCAAGAGGATGGTGGGGGTTGTTTCATTTCTAGGTGTGAATTATTAATAATAGTATGAGTGACTCGTGTTTTTAACACAATGTCAATTTAGGCAGTCTTTCTAAAATGCCATTCATCCTTATCATGTGCTAATTCAACGCTGTGTGGTGTGTATTATTTGCAATATTTGTATAACACTGCCGCCACCGGCCGTTTCCTGATGAACACCTGGGGTGCATTCACACCAGTCCTGTTTATTCTTCTTTAATCAAAAAGTTGAGCTCTGCATCTTCTTCAGAGGTCTTCATGCTCAGGTTTGGTTGGTTTCACCTAACACAGTGTGAAATGAACCACACCAACTGAAAATGTAACAAATGTTGCCACTTTGGTTCCCAATTGAACAGAGTTGAAACCAGAAGTGTTCATACAAAAAAAAAAAAAAAAAAAAGACATGCACCTTTTTTCTCACTGTCTTCTCTTGTTTTGGGTCAGATAGAATTACCAAAATTATTTCTATCTGCTAAATGCCCCAATAATAACCTTAATAATGTCCCTAGTTTGCTAAGTCTCCTCTCTCTTTTCCTGATGCCCTCTTCGATCTTCCCTCAAATCCTCTAGAGCAGGGATGGGCAATCCTGGTCCTCAAGGGCCGGTGTCCTGCAACTCTTAGATGTCTTCCTGGTCCAACACACTTGAATCCAACAGCTAAATCACCTCCTAAGTGCAGTCAGGTTCTTCAGAGTCCTGCTAGTGACCTCATTATGTGACTCAGGTGTGTTGAAGTAGAGATGCATCTAAAAGTTGCAGGAGACCAGCCCTCCAGGCCTGGAGTTGCCCAGCCCTGCTCTAGAGGGTTTTGGAGTGACCATGACACAAAACATTGACTTCATTGTTGTAGCCACTTTGGCTGTACGCTTACCGTCATTGGCCATTTGGAAGATCTCTCAAATGCCATCAACCAGCTACTGCAAAAATATACAATTCTGTTGACAATGGCTCCACTTCTGAAAATCTAAAATCCATTGCAAAGAAAAGCTTCCCGTCTGTTTCTGAGCACCACATCTTCGTCTTGTCGGCTCATGAAGACTGTAATGTCACCTGTGGAGATCCAAGGCTTGGGAATCTTGAAAGGACGTTGCATCAGCTCCCTTTGTTGAAGTCCCTGTGGTCACAAAAGCCCTACGTGTCCTGAACCCAGAATGAAAGCTGCTCTATTTTAATGTGCTGCTATTATAGCACTCATATTAGTTGGGACCTTGTGCCTGCCCTTGGCACAGATTACACTCGGTTACATCAAACTGCTCCTCTGGAGGCAGCCTCATAAAAAACTTTGTTTGGGTTTGATTCCATTTTTTATTTTTATTTTTTTATTTTAACTGTCTTTCATGTGTGTTTTTGTGCAACACTCCAGGAACTCAGGTTTATTGAAGTCTTTTTTTTTTTCTTTCTTTTTGTTTGTGGATAGTTTTTGCTCCATGTCTTTGTCCCTGTTATGACTTCCAGTATGGATTTACAGAAGAACACAAAAAGAAGTCGAAATGAGAAAAACTTTACTGGCCATCACATGTCTGTGGGTGATTCCCTCTGCAGCACTCTTTTCATAACTTCAGTATCACAACTTTTCACTGTCTAATTTGTATAAACATAGTGTATAATAAGTTACCTATTTAATGGACTAAATTATGGATAAAATGAAATCTCACTATCCATTTTAGCCTGGTCTGGGGTCCAGTCTAAATTTGATATGATTAGTCATTTAATCTATTTCGGGCCTACTTTGCTTAAGTGAAGTTTTGGTCAAGCTACGTTAATGCGATAAAACTAAGAGTTCACAGTAACCAGCATACAGTAAGTCTTCTTTATCTTGTTGAACTGAAAAGAAAAAACTGCTGCTTGTTTATTACAACCAGGCATAGGCTAATCCTAGCCTAGCTATTCTCTATTTTAATTGGACTCAATGAAGTCAGATTATAATTGTGGTAGAACAAAACTTAAAAGAAAGATTTGTTTTGCTGAAAAGTTGGTTTGAATGTCATACATTCTAATGGCCAGTGTTTCAGCTGCTTTCTGTGCAGCCCTCTCTCTCTCTTATGAATTTGACTGTGAAAAACACAGATTTGGATGACCTACAGTACAGTAGGACAGTAAATATGGAATCTAGTATAGCTTCTGTATCTTACAAACACTTGTGTTCCTCCTCTCTGTGGTCCACTCTCAGATAATGTTGGAAATCTCTTTAAAAGTGTGGTGGTTATTTCGCTTCCTGTGTTGCCTGCCTGTCTGAGGCGCTGCCAGTGTTTATGTGTCCCAGGGCTCGGTGGCTAGCTGATGTTGTGTTTTGTGGTGTCACAGCGTCTTCCTTACAAACCCATCTGGAGCCCCCATTTCCACACCCCCGACATCTGTTGTACATATTTGCACCCAGGAGCTTGATGGCTACTCGCCCTGGTCAGTGTTTACCAGCTATTGTGTTTGTGGAACCGGAGTGCTGAGGCTCTGCTGGCGCCTGAGGTTCCACAGTGAGTCAACTTCCAAATACTGGGGCAGAACTTTCCACCACGATTCCCCTTCCCTGAGCCTTGGTGTTTTCGTTTAGTTCCCTCCATTCTCTGTGGTTTTTTTTGTTTGTTTTTCATGGAAAGAATCCATTTTTTGTACCTTGATCATCATCATCATCATTCAGTCATTGCTACACGTATTTATCATACACACTTTATCTGTCCATTCTCTACCTCTATTGACTCCTGCATGGGTTTGTAGTGTATTTCTGCCAAAGGTAATGTTTTCTTTTCTTCTCTCCTCAAGAGAGAAGCTTTCACAGTGAGGTTTTTCAGCTCTTGTAAAATTCACTCAATAACTGGCTGTTCATATTCATTTTTAAAGGCCTGTGTATCCATATGTTATGCTTCTCTTCTTTTTATGTGATTATAGCCTGTTTTGAAACGGAACTGACACTTGAAACATGAGATTATTCTATCTATCTATCTATCTATCTATCTATCTATCTATCTATCTATCTATCTATCTATCTATCTATCTATCTATCTGACTTTATGCTATGTTGAAAAGACTGAAAAAAAACAGATAAAAATCCTTCTTTCATTATGTTCCAGGATTGGAACATGGTATTCATTTTCACGTTAAAACAAAGGTTTTCTTTAAACAAAAGGTATTTTTCCAACATTTTTAATTTAAGTTTATTCTACTGTATGATTTTTCTGCCAAAAGATGTGAGGGTGTTTTGTACAAAAACATAAATGTTACCTTTACTTTAGTGATACTGGTTGTATGAAAGAGTATTAGTGCCACAAGAATTTTTGTTGTAACTTTTTTCTCAGAAATCTGATTTTTTTTCTAACAATTGACTTTAAATACAAAATTCTGAATTTAATTTGTGGAGATCGAAAATCTAAATTCAAAGAAAATTGTCACAATTATGACATTTTTTTCTGATTTGAATTTTTTCTGTTGAAAAAAGATATTTTATTTTTCTTTAGTGGCCCTAATTCTACTCTGTACTTCTGGATATCTGACGCTATACATTTAAAATGTATAAATATATTATCATGGAAAAGGATTTAAATTTGTACCTTAGGTTGAAAACTGATTAAATAATTTCAGTCCCTCTGTAAAGAACTTGCCTTTTGCTTCTTAACAAGGCAATTAGCCTCCAGCTGCTGCAGATGGTTTGTTGAAGAGCCAACATTGCATGACTCGTTTTTTCTAATTTTGGATCTCAGCTGGGATTTTCTGCTCAAATCTTCACAAGTTTGGAGAAACAAATTCCTACTGAAACCAGTCCACAGTTCTCCAGCTCTGTGGGTTGTTTTTCTCGGGGTCTAAAAAAGATTCTATGCTGCTCGTTGCAGAGGCTGCTCAGCCAAGTACTGCAGCAGAACAGGGCACTGGGACGATTACACATAATTACTTCATAATGCTCGTTAGGGGCTGGGTTTGTGCACGCAGGTTCTTACAGAAATTGTGTGTTTGTGCGTGGTCGTGACAAGCGCCGCTCATCAGTCACCATATTTGTTTTGTCACACCACACCTGTCCCCGTTACGCACCATAATCTGGCCAGATAAATCACATTATGGTCCGTCGATGCAACTGAGCGCCGCGCCACCACAGCCCTGTCGATGAAGCCAAGGCACCGTAATAAGTTTCAATCAAACTGATGACGGCAGCTTGATTCTGTGTGTCGGTGAACCCTTTTTTTTTATTTTGCACTTTCTGCGCCACTTTGATTTTGTTTTTTTCGCTGTCACAAAGGTGATTTTTCTTCATTAAAAGCAGTGTGTACCTACAGTATCTGATGCTTTGCCAGTTTTGTTTGTTTGAGTGGAAAAGAACTGTTCAAAACGTGCATTCAGTTCCTCCATAACTAAAGCTGCACTGATCCGATATTAATATCTGTATCAGTCCCAGTATTGACAAAATTTCTAGATTGGGTATTGGTCATAATATTCCCAATCCATAAGCGCATATCTATTCAGTCTAATTCTATACATTCTGCTTGAAGCGGTGTCATGTTTTATTATGTAGTTTATATTATTTTTAGAATTCCTAAATGCTCTTTCTGAACCATTTGAAAGAAAGTTTATTCCAGATTAGTTTTTACATGTTTGACCAAGATAGTCAACCTGTTGTTTCTGTCCGTTTTAGTCTCTTTATTTCTTTTACATTGGCTGCTAAACTCCTAATTGCACTGACGGTTAAGATTTTTTTAAAGCTGTTTTTACATGTTTAATTAAGCTTGTGAAGCTTTGGTGTACCTCAGTGTGCTGAACTGGTGCAGAGTTATCAAATAAATTTGTAATTCCGTGGATTTGTGTTTGTGTTTAAAAATAAATGATTCAAATCTGTTCAAGACTGTTTTTCTGTACCAGATTGGCTTTGGTCAATACCAAACGTCATATATTTATATCGGAATCAGAAGTGGAAAAAAAATGGATCGGCACTCCTTCATTCTTTCTCTTGTCTCTCTCATACCTCTCTGTTGATCAAGTTGTTCCCGGAAACCGGACCTCGTCAAGGGGGCACCAGGTTGACGATCTGGGGGGAAAACCTGGGCCTACAGTTCAGAGACATCCAGATGGGAGTGGTCTTGGGAAAGGTGCCCTGCGTGCCCATCGAACAGGAGTATGTCAGCGCTGAGAGGCAAGTCAGAGAACCTCAAGTGTGACCGGATGTCACTGAATGGGAATCATCTGTCTATATCAGGGGTGGGCAATCCTGGTCCTCGAGGGCCAATGTCCTGCCACTCTTAGATGTCTCCCTGGTCCAACACACTTGAATCAAATAGCTGAATCACCTCCTAAGTGCAGTCAGGTTCTCCAGAGTCCTGCTAATGACCTCATTATTTGACTCAGGTGTGTTGAAGTAGAGCTAAATCTAAAAGTTGCAGGAGACCGGCCCTCCAGGCCTGGAGTTGCCCATGACTCTGGTCATTTTATGACCAGAGCAGATATGATACAATTTACTCTCCTATGCTGATGAAACTCCTCTATATTTGTCACACAGTCCTGATAAATCCAAAGATACACAAAACTATTTCTTCACCACTTTTTTAGCAAATATATTAACGATAAATAATATCCAGTAATCCGGTGGCTATTTTCAGCTCTTGAAATGATTTTCTGCGTTCCCTGATTATAGTTAAAGGACTATGTAGATTTCGACTGCCTGGTTTATGCAGCTAGAGACTGTTAAAAATGATAATTAAAATCCTCCTGAAGAGTAAAACTATGTAATTTAGTTAAGTATTTTTCTATTGTTAATCACTTTTTTTTTGCTTTCACTTTAATTTAATAGTGTATATGTCCCCAACCATTCAATGACTTTTACTCAAAATCAGACTTTGACACATCTATCCATTAAACTTTGCTGAATACAGCTGGGAGAAAGAGTGAACCATGACCAGTTGTTGTTGCTAAGCTACAAGATTTTTTTTCTGGACAAAAGCAAAAAACAACCCAAAAAATAAAGAATGGTATAACTTTCTTTGCATAAAGCTTTTTTGGGGGCAGGTTCTATATGACTTAGAGATTCCATATCTTTGTTCATTGGATTAAAATATTGGATCTTTATGTCTGCATTTTCTTCTGCTAAAAAAGTCAGATTTTTGTGATCCTCGAGTGCGCAGGACTTTTGGCCACTATGGCAAAAGTTTTGGACACCAAACAGCATAAAATGACCAGAGCAGATGACAGTGATAATTATGTGCACAGTTTTTAACCTGTGACTACCAATTAATTAAAATTGTATTAACATTTGTACAAAAAAATAAAAAATAAAAAAACAGATAAAACAAAAACATATATTTGTACTACTGAATATGTTTTCACTTTATTTCAAATTAAAACCAATGACTGAGATGTGCATTATTTCTATGTTCTATGATAACAGATGATCTGAAAGAAAAGGGACAGATTTTCAAAATACCTTTAAAGAAATGGCTAAAACGTTTGACAAACTCCTTCCACCCTATGAATTTAATGTATTCATATTCAGCTGTGTCAAATCTAATTTCACTGTAAATCCAGTTTTCTGTGAAGGTTTGTTTCAGGATCTTGTTGCACAAACATCAATCAATCAATCAATCAATCAATCAATCAAATTTTATTTGTATAGCACATTTCAGCAGCAGCAGGGCATTTCAAAGTCATCATTAAGACAAATTTCAGGTCAATTCAGTGAAATTAGTTCCCAACAGCCTCGAGGCATTCAGGGGACTCAACACGTTTCTATATTTAAGCTTTTAATAGATTATGCTAAATTTTTCATATCATGTTGTACATCGAAATGCTATGTGTGGACAAAAACTGACACCGGACACTGCCTCTTTGGTGAGACATGGTGGTGGCAGCATCATGCTGTGGGGGTGCGTTTAAAAAAATAAAAAATAAATACAGGAACCTTCACTTTCCAGCAGGATGACAACACTAACAATAATTTTGACATCAATGCTTTAGAGTAAAGACTGTTCATATTGTTAGCCTGGTTCCAGGAAGACTGAGTAAAAGTGCAGGCCACACTTTTCAGATCTTTATTTGCAAAACATTATTGAAAACTGTGTATTTTCTTCCTGTTAAAATTCATGCTGTACTTCTGTTGAACATTCAAATGAATTCGCAACAAAACAAACTCGTCTGTGGTTGTAATATGTTGAGACTTAAACAGATATAAGATTTTTTTTTTTTCTAGAAATGCAAACTGTATTCACCTCATCAAATTAAACTCCGGAAACAAGTGAAAAATGTTCCTGTCACACTTGCCGCTTCACTCTGGAACCGTGTTGAAAAGTGACACGGGTTTGTGTTTCTCCTGTTACTCACTGCCTTTGCTCCTTGCTTTTTATTTTTCTCATCCCTCTGTCCTGACATTTACTCCTCTGCAGGGTCCTACACGGCTGAGGAATTGAGTTCACGCAGATCAAACAGTCTCCCTGAAGTGCAGTTAGTCGGGAAATGATGCATGTTGAGATAGAGGGCGTCTCAATTCAAATATCTCACACGCATCCGTTATTCTGCGCATTATTCTTGTCGCCTTGGAACTGCTTTCACGTTTGGTTCATGCATTGCTCTTTTCCATTCTTCCGGCATCACTTAGATTCAGATTAGGATCCAATCTTATGGGGTTCTTGCCACACTGCAACCCCTGCTGTGGGTGTAACAGTCAGTCCTTTAGCTCGAATGTTGTTACTTTGACGTTTCGAAGCAACTATTAAATGTTACCTAACTTTGTGCTTCTGTAGAATTGTTTGTCTTCTGAATGATGCCACTGGCTACCGGGTTCAAGAAGCTCAGGTGGAGGTGTGTGTGAGAGCCTGCGTCAATGACTACAGAGCTCTGTCACCAAGGCCATTCACCTTTGTGGTAAGAAAAATCTTCCAGAGAGCATTTGGGATGTTATTTGTTCATAAATATTTCTGAACTGAATTCAAATTTTCTACTCAGCTCTGCTCATAAAACTGCAGCTGAAATGTACTTCAAGTTTCTCATTATGATTCAGTCACATATTTTATGCCTCTGTTTGTATTGTGTGCATGTATTAAAATGATTTAATGTTTTAAAGCCTTCATTAAAACAGAACAATGTAGTAAGGGCATATTCCAGTGGTTCAAAATGACGAACTCCCATGTGTTTATGATATAAAATTAATTTTAACAAGTTTTGTATCTTATTATAACCCAGGTTATTATCGTTAACAAAAACCAATGAAGGAACGAAAACTAAAATAAAACAAACATTTTTGTTACTTGGAATAAAAATAAAAATGACTTGAGAGAGAAACTGACTAAAACTGTAATGAGTATTTAAATTAACCAAATCATTCATTTGCCTTAAATGTTCACATTTTCTAAAAAACTGTTATTGCTTTCTGGGATGTTGTTACATACTATATATTACTATATATATATATATATATATATATATATATATATATATATATATATATATATATTTTATATATTACAACTGTAACTAAGAATTTTCAAAAAAAAAAAACAAATTAAAATATAACTTAAAATAATCTAACATCATAACTAATGAAAATGAAAACCATTCAAAAAATGCTAAACTATGAAAACTTTGGTTATGATGAGATATAAAACATTTTTAAAGCAAAAAAGTGTCTGAACGAAACAAATGTATTTCTTACTTTTGGCAGTGAAATACTTTCATACTGATCGGCCAAACATCGATTTTCTGGTTTTCCTTTCATCCAGACGCCATACTTCACTCGTATCCAGCCGTCTCAGGGACCCATTTCGGGCGGGACCCGGGTCACCATTGAGGGAAGTTACCTCAACGCAGGCAGCTCTGTTTCTGTCAGCATTGGACCACAACCCTGCCATTTTAAGAGGTAAGACACACTTTTGTCATTTTTTACTGAATGTTTCCTTTAATTGAAATTCATTTTTAATAACTTATTTTCCCTATATTATTTTAAAAATGGCCTAAAGTAATTTCCATCTGATTCACTAAAACTGAATAATCTGTAGATGATACAGAGAATACACCAAACATCATATTTGCATAATGTTTCACCGTTTGAAGATTTGTACATGTGTACCTCTAACTTGTTATTATCATAACAATGTTACAGACATGTAAGCATGTAACCAGTGTGTGAGGTTAGGCTGTATTTTTTTTTTTGTGCGTGTGAGACGACATTTTTTCGACTGAGTGTGTGTGTGCTTGTTGCTCTCTTGACACACCACATCTCTTTGTACAAACTCACACAAGCTTTCTACTGGATGAAGGAAGAACAGCAAAAAAAGAAAACCAAACTATAACCACAGTTGCTTGCATGTCAAATTCATGGATTAGCCTCCCGTAGCTAATCTCTATTGAAGCCAGCGTATGCTCGCTTTGATGTCACAGCATCCACTTCTGTGCGGCAGCCTCCTCGCAGTAATCCCACAGACTCTACTTCACAACAACTGTTCCCTCACCTCAACTCTGTCTTTATCTGTCACACCCTAACCGTGGCACTGTGTTTGTGGAATCTTGTGAAGATTGCTGGGACAATTTATTTATTTATTTTTTTTTCATCTTTTTCTTTCCCTCTCTGGCTTTTTTCTTCTGAATGGAGTTGCTATGGTTACAGACCGATGTTGAAGACTCTCCATCCTGTTTTTTGATTTCTCACACACATTCGTCTTCCCTCTGCAGCCGCCATAGTGTACAGAGACGTGGTAATGTCTGCAACACTACATCAAAGTGCGTGTATACACTTTAAGGCATCCTTATAGATTACACACATACTGCTCCCGTGAAATCATGACCCAGAAAAGCAGCCACTACTCAACTGTGCTAAATACATACTAGATCATGTAGCTACTGAAGACTGTATTTAAGACTGCGATTCAAAATGTTATTTTGCCTATGGGACAAGAATGGATTGAGATGTACTTAAGAGCACATATAAACTAACTTTGTTAATGCCTTGGTAAGAGCAGAAAAATAACAGGTACAGACATCAGTTAACAAAACTTTGACTTCTTTACATCTTTCTTTTAGTTGCCTGAATATGTTAACAGAGCCACAAACATCTGTTGTGTTCCTCTTGTCCAAGATCGAGTCACAGCCTGGTAAAAATGAGCCACTTGTTCTATATTTTGCTTCATGTCTGGACCCTCAGCTATTGAGAAGCCATTGCTCGCTGGAGGTGTGGACTTTGCTAAAGTTATAAAAGATTGCATCTGATTTTACTCAATTACTAAGATTTGGTCATGATCTATGTGATACGCTATATTTGCTACAAAGCTTACTGGAAGTTGCGTGGGCTGTTAGGGAGTAGGGTCACAACATCTTTGCCGTAATAAAATGTCTGAAACATTCCACTTGGTCCAGCTTTAAAGTGTATCTCACCCTTAAATCAACTTGGGTTTTTTTGCTGATAAATTGTCTAAATATGTTGCTCAGGGTTCTGTATTCACATTTCTGTATAATTATAGACAGTTTTGTGTAAATTTGTTTAGTTCTGCATAGGAGCTACACAAATTTGATTAAAACAGTATGGCTGTAGGTCAGTCAGCCTTGCGTTCGGGCAGAAAAGCATCTCACTCAGTCACATGACGTCGCTCTGTGGCGACTCTGGAGTTGGTTCAGCGAGCGAAGCACTGAAGGAAGATGACAGTCAACTGGAATTGTGTAGAAAGGCAATGAGCAAGGTACAGGGCAACAGGTACAGGAGGACAACTCAAACATCATTCTCCTCAGGAACTCTTTTCAGTTCATTTAGGGGGACTGGAAGGTGTTTCCTCACTAAAAACAACATTTTATCCATGAGTCTTCCTAATCAGAAGCCTATGCCACCTCAATTGACTTCTTACGACACATTCAGTCTGTCAGTCATCCTTCTCTAATGGCAGAACACAAGAGGACAGTGGCTGATTTTCAGACCTCAGTGGATAAAATTTGCTTAACATAAAAGGTTTGGCCAATTGAAAGTCTCCTAAAATTAGAAAAGTCTGGACTGATTTATTGGTCGACGGATATATCGGTACACTCCTATTACTGATGGATGGACCTGTCATGATAACAAATTTTGCTGGGCCGTTAATACTTCCTGGCACACAAATAAAAAAAAGAAAGAAAAAAGGGCACTAGGGGCATCAAGGATAAAAGCCCCTGTACTTTCACCCCCCCCCCACACACACACACACACACACACGTGCCTGCAATTCAAATAAACCCTCTCAAAGATCATCACAGAACATTTAACACTGGAACTGGAAGACATGTTAAATGCAGAAAATACATAAATAAACCACAAATAAATTAAATGTATGAAGTCTCTGTAAGCAAACTTTTCCTTCAAAATATATTCATCATTCAGATACTTTTATATATATATAAATAAGCTGACATACGGGTTGTATTGTTCAGTTTCTACGGTTTTACAGCATAGCAGCTCCACAGGTTCAGTGGTTCACAACGGTCATTCGGCTTGAATCCAAAGCGTTACCAGATGGCAGCATGTGTGTTACTCCCGTTAAACCAGCGTTTTCCCGGCTCGCTCCTCCACATGAGGCGTTCATGCTGCGCTCTGTGGTAGGAGACCACGAGCTTAACAGGTAACAGTGTCCCGTCACTTACACGGTAACAGGAGCGTTGCTCCCTCTCTACTCATTTCTGTGGAGCATTCGCAGTGAGGCGGCAGTCACTTGTCCTCATCCACTTGAGCGAACAGCTTAATTCCTGCTTCTGAAATTTTGGGCACATGTGGAAAGTTCATAATTGTTCAACTTTTGTCTGTCTTGTCCCATGGAGGAAATCTGACGTTTTTAGCTCCCTTTGTGTTGAGCCGTTACTAAGGAAACGAGAGGGGAGGAGTAACTCGATGCACCAGAGTGAAGCTTTTTGTCATCCAGGCTCTTAGGGAGAAAAAGAGAGAACACAGTGAAAACAAACAAACGAATGTCATCTCCCTAATTTTCTTATCTAGCTCATTTTAATGTAGTGTGTGATTAATTGATTAATTGATTTATTGTTTATTGCGACAGGCCGGCTGCTGGGTGGATGGATGATAAAATTTGTATTTTAAACTACATTTTCCAGTAATAACATATCCTAAAAATCTTATCCAGGATTAGAAGAACAGCCTTCTAATATTGAATATAAATCTGTGGGGTTTCTGGTTCTGATTGTAACCAGTCGTAATGTGCAGCCTGCACCGGGGAAGAAAAACAACTATGCTCAACCATTAGGACGAAACGTTGGCACACAATAATATTGAGTGTGAAAATAGTTCTGTTTGTTTACAATCCCACTGGCTCCAGTCATTTAAATACATAGAGAACTGATCACACTGCAGATGGAAATTAAGTAAACAAACTGGCATTAACGTCAAGGGAAAATTCAGACGTCTGTGAGACAGATGTTAAAATCAAGATACGGACTAAGAAGGGTTTCTTAAAACAGTTTAGTGGCTCCACAAACAGTATGATCTCCCTGAGTTGTCACTGCTGTCTTTAACGTATCTTGTCTGTCTTTGTCTCACACTTTGTTTCAGTCATTGCTAACCAGGAGCCATCATACTGAAATGACAGCTCAACTTTTAAAAGTCTCAATTCTCATGATCACCACTCTGAGTTTTTTTCTTTGGCCCTCACTGGAAAGTTATAATACTATTCTACTGTCTAAAGTACTCTACACCAAACCAATGCAAGAGTGGCTGTTAGGATTACTAGTATTTGATCAAGGTGTGCAGAGTGTTTCTAGGTTTCCAGTGAAACTGCAAAGGTGATAAAATATGGCAACTCCACTGGTCATAAAATTGAATGTTGATAATGAGCAGTTTGTGGAGGGATGTTATAGCCGTTGTTTTTGCCCAATAGACTGCACCACACTAAATGTATTTTATTCGATTCTTAACAATTGCCATCTAGTGTTCAAACAGTGTAACAACAAGCGAGTGATCATTTACGATTTCAAAAAAATGTTTTTTTTTTTTTTTCTGTTGCTAGAAGTTCTTATAGATGTAATAACCTGCTTCTAAGTCATGACACAAATATGACAGAACAATCCAAACTATTATTTAGACGTACCACTACGCCTCATTTGTATTTTTGAATAAATTACAACTTTTATTGGTTTCTTGGCTGTTTTGACATGAGTTTAGGACAGCCACTTTGATTTATCTTAAGTGCCTGCAGTGTAAAATAACCTTCCTTATTGGTTTGTTTTATCTTCCCGATTCAGGAGAAATGCACGAGAGATTGTGTGCATTACCCCAGCTGTACTTTCACCAAGCAGTTCATCAGTCCTGGTGGACATCGATGACGCCGAGCTCCGGAACCCGGAGGTCAGATTTAACTACACTGAAGACCCCACGGTTCTGAAAATCGAGCCCGACTGGAGCATCGCCAGGTAAGCCACGACACTGCGACATCATGTCACTGAGCTCAACCACAAACTGTTAGTTAGTTCTTATTATGAGCCCATTCAGTTTGCTAATAGATCAGCTTAAGTAACTTTGAGAAGCAATAATTTGATTTGCCGCAGCGATAGATCTTCCTTTGAGAATCAGTTCCAGCATGTAAATTGTGTCCAAATGCAGTGACATAAATGTTCTGTTTTTACCTGGATTTCGGGTCCAGAAGGATCCCTGGAGGAGTAAAGGCTGAGGAAAGTTGTTAGCTATTTTTATGCTGTGTGTGTGCTTGTGTGTATGTGTCAGAAGAAGTTTGTTGAAAACATTTTGGAAGCCATCTGAGTCGGGTTAAGTGCTGCGTGAGAACACTGGCAGCATGTTTAGATGGAGGTAAACCAATGGTGGCTTTGGAGAATTCTTTTTTTTTTTATGTTTTAAGTAAACAGTTGAGCAAGAGCGGTTGTGGAAGCAATTAGTTCTTCGTTTATTACAAAATCCTTCAAAAACTTTTTTGATATAAATTCTTCTTTGACAGCTCACTTCCTTCTCGCTACTTTTGGAAAAGTTTACAACCTTTCATCCTCCCTATTGTTACTTATCAGCACATTCTAGCAGAGCTTGTTAGGGAAAAGTGTCGAAGCCTTCTTTATTAGCCCAGTAGAACTGGCCAAGAATCAGATGAGGCTCAGTTTTTTCCCTGACCACCCACTGTGAGCCTGCGTGAGTTTGTTTGTGTGTGTCAGCTCAAAAACAAGGTTCTACTTCAAGAGGCTCTGGAATGACGATTTCTATAAAAATAGCAGGTTTGTATGCAAGTAACCATACAAACCCTTTACTAGCATTGATCGTATTGTGCAAATCAGAATTTTAACCTGCTTAATTGAAACACACCAATTTTCAAAAAACTCCCATTTTCTGATGAAAAGTTTTTGCCATAGAATGATCTCTTTTATATTTAAGATATTAATTTACAAGGCATTTTTTTGTATTATTTCATTTAGGCATATGCGAAATTATTGGAAAGCAATTTCTATCTACGAAACGTATCAGCTCGAAGGTTGGCAAATAACGAGAAAAAATAGGGAGCGAACACAGAGATAAAAAGCAGAGGGAAAAGGAGGAACTCGTAACAGCATTAGAGCTGCACAGGCTATCTCTGGGAGTTTATTCAGATTGTCTTGTTGTCTGTTCCCTGAAGCATGTACCTAAGCTAAAGAGACTCACTTAGACAAAGAGGAGAGCAACTGGGACAGAGGGACTCTGCACAAATATCCATCAAGCTGAGGAGGAAAGAAGAAGGGTGGGAAGGATCTAGAGGACAGCTCAGCATTTAAGACATGCAGCCTGCCAGCTCCTCTGATGCATTTGTTGCAGTAAAGTAAACATCTAGTCTAAATGTCTGTTCATCTAAATAAATCCTTGGCTTTCTTGTTAATTACTTTCCTTATCCACTGTTTTTTCTTTTAGGTTTTCATGTCTGTTTTATGTCAAGTTAAGATTATTCTGATGCATCACAGTGTTTCTGTAAGCTATGACACAATTATTTGGTTTATCCCTGAGAAAATTAAATAGACATAAAAGATAAATATATGTATATTATTACACAATAATTATTCATGTTACTGTATTTTCCAGACTATAAATCGCAACGGAGTAAAAGTCGCATTTTTGAGGGAAATTTATTTGATAAAATCCAACACCAAGAACAGACATGTCATCTTGAAAGGCAAT